>SNQJ01S0002285.1:114342-135081 GCA_010110895.2 Picea sitchensis
TATATATATATATACACTCTTACTATCCACAATAGAAATTAAATACATACAACAACATTCAATCATAAAATAGAGACATGAATTCATATTTTTGCTCGCAGTAAGTAACATGAAACAAATAAAATCCAGAGTAAAATGTACAACAATTATATATCAACATTTAACACATCAATACAGAAGATAAGAACACTTATCTTATACAAGTATGCAACCCGCTGTAGAGGATGAATGTTCCTCCCAATTGTAGATTTTCTTTCCATTTCTCAACAGTAAGACACCCCTGAGCTGGGGTTATCAATCCATAGGAGACAGAGATTCCTAAGGATAGCTAATGCCCCCCTTTCAAGAGTTAAACTCTTAGCTAATTCCAGCCCATCAACACACTTCCCCTCAACCTATACAATCCAAGGGATGGAATCCCCTTCACTTCTCACAGTCCCTCGAGCCTTTTCACTCTCCTCTAGGGCTTCCAACACAAGTTGTATAGGAATTCTACTTGTTAGGACTTCAAGAATTTTATAGTTGCAACACAAATTCACCCAATAGCCAAAACACATGATTCTTGGATGAATTTCAAACAAATCGTCGCTCCCAGGAACATGGCCTTTTTATGCATGAAATTATAGCTCCAAAAAATAGCCAAACATGTCCACAACAACTACCTTCAAGCTCCAATACTGAGAACTCTATTGGTGGCCATAAAACTGCATGTAAAAACATCTCTCTATTAAAAAATGTGAATGCATAATTCTAGTCTCCTACCCATATGAATTTCCTCTCTTTCTCTTGCTTGCTTGAATTTTAATCTTCCCCAAGCTAATTGTACTCAACCCCCATGATCTCAATAACTATGGGAAGTGACTCTCACACCAACCCTCTTACATGAATTCAATGATTGGGCTCTAGAACACTCAACAACTAATGGAAGGTTCATGGTAAGGATAATTTTGAAGGAAATAAGAAATGGGTTTTGGTTTAATAGACAGAGGTTATTCTCCCCCTTTGAACCCTTCTCTCTCTTGTGGATCTTAGCCCCCAATATTCGTATGTGTCCATCTGCAGTTGGTGATACATTTCATTCATTATATTTCAATTTACATCGTTTACATATTGGCTCTCGATCATACATCACATTTACAATATACATCGCTAGTTTGGGGTTTGAAAACGAGGATGTTACAACGATGTTACGATTAATTTTATCCTTATCGTCAAAAAATTTCGTTGAATATGGACCCCATATGTACTAGTGGGGACAGTTGAATTTGATCATATCCACTGAAACTATTGATGAAAGATAATTACTTATTTCCTACTAATGTATCAAGGAATTGATCAATAAAATGTAGAGGAAAATAGTTTTTTGATTAGCTTTGTTTAATTCTTTGTAATATACACAAATCTATCATTTCCTATTTTTCTTAGGAACAATTACAATGGAAGAAACCCATTGGATATAAAAAATACGATAGATGAAATTTACATTTAGCACATTTTTCAACTCATCCTTCCCTATCTCTTGCAATGCATGGTTGATTCAACATTGGGGTTGTTGAATAGGTCAGAAATTATCTTCGATATAAATATAGTGAGTACAAGTATTGGGATGGATTCCATTCATATCAATATACTCCCATGAAAATGCATTAGTATGTTTTTGTAACAAATCAATTAGCTTAATTTTATATTAATTTTGTAGCCTAGGATTGATATTGAGTATTCTTCCCAAAATAATTTATATTAGCATTGTTATCACACAGTTTGTAGTTTGGGAAAATCCCAACCCAACCAACAAATGTGTGGCACAACTAGGGACACTTATCACTGTCACCTTAATAGATATCCCCTTCATTTTAGTGAAGGATAATTCCAACACAAGGGAGGCTTCTTGGGTAACCCTAGGGGGATTGCAATATGAGAAGCAAGAAACTAGAAGAAAACCCCTATAGGTCAAGGTCTAAGATGAACTTGAGGTTTGAGGAGATAGTCTTTGGAGTTGGTAAATGGTTTCCAAGGTTGTATACCTACAAAGTAGTGTTAGACAAACCAAAACAAGATCAAATATGATGATATAAACCTCAAGTCATGTGGGGAGTTAACAAGAAACCTTGTTGTCCTGAAATTGCAACAGTTAGGAAATATATATCAGCAATGAAGAAGTTATAACAACCGCAAATTAAACCATCAAAGTCAACATATAATATTGAATAATAGTGATCACAATTTGTATATAATCTTCCAATGTTTAAACCAAAACTTTGATATCAAAAGAAGGTTGTTAAAGAGTGTTATCAATAGAGTTTTATTACAACTCTATGGCTGTAGCAAACTTTTGCTACAACGACAAGTTCCAACCACTAAAATCAACAAGTAAGCCACCCAAACAATATCTCTTAAACAATGGATCCATTAGCACAGCTTGCAAGTAAATTTCAACGGTAGACAAGTGAATAAAGAGTAAGAGAAAGTGAGTTTGTTTAGCTCTAATGGATCAAGAGGGATTAAAGGATGTAAAATTTAAATCTAAGCTTGAACAATTCAATCTCTTAAATTCTGCATTTACCAATGTAACAATATTCAATCTCCAATGAACTGAGTGCCTTATCTATTGGTTATGGATTCTCTTGCTTGGTAACAACCAAGTTAAACTAGGGTTTGGTGATATTCTAGGGGTGTAAACCCTCTTGCTCCCTAGAGAAGACAAACCCTAGCAAGGTTTTGCTACAAGGGTGTAAACCCTCTTACCATTGTAGAAATTCTTAATCCCTCTCAATAATAATAGTATAAATTTCCTTGATGGAGGGTGTATGCCCTTATGCTCCTCCCGAGATTTAACAAAATAAACTTGAATTCAAGAAGAAACACACAAGATTGAAGAAATTTCTTACCCAATCCAAGAGATAGCATGAAAAACCCTTACTTATCAAACATATTCCAGTGATTTTCCAAGAAGAAGCATCCAAGAGAAGTCACCAGCCTTAATTCCACCAATAGATAAGTGTAGCATCCATAATGAGAAGAAAATAAGAGAGAGGGAATTTCACAAGAGGGCCGAAATTTTAGTCCAAGAGAGATTTTCCAAGTGATGAGTTATATTTGTGACAAATGACTTGCCTCATATTTATATGAGGAAAACCAAGTTCTAGTTTGTCTACTTTATAATTGAATCCATGATTTTAGGTCTAAAACCTAACTTACAATGCTTAATTAACAAGACATCTTGCTTTCTTTCCCACGTAGGCTACAAAATGACCAAAAATGAAAAAATGATGGGACATTATCCCATTAGATTCCTCTCCAAGGTGGAACATGTGATAGAAAATCCTCCAAATGCTAGGACGTAAAGCTAGATGAGTGGCACACCATCCCCAAATCAAGCAATAGAGTGGGACCTCAATCCCACAACACCACCTAGTGCACCTAAATGGTAAAATGTCCCCTCAAAGTATGACATCATGCTCCAAGAAGAGGATTTTTGGGCATAGGAGGATGACATCACCCCTTTTTCATGTCTTTAGGCCATGTCTATGTTCTAGAGGCTTCAACTCAAGTGAAATGTTCATCTTCCAAGGCCTCCAATGAGTGGGGCACTACATGTTGGCATTATTGATTATTTGTTGTCATTTATGGCAACATGAGTCAAACATGTACAATAATCAGAGGAAAATAAAGATCACCTTAGGGTAGAAGCAATTTGTGATCACTATTGGTCACGATAGGATCAACAGTGTGAATATTTTCCAGGTCCTATAAAGCTTCCAACTAGGTCTTTCTTTGACCTAAAGTTGGCTCTAAGTTTCAACTGTCAATGAAGGTTTTGTTGTTGTTTTAGGAAAACCAACAGTTCATGAAATTCTTTGTTGATTTGTTACAGTTACATTAGCAATTTAGGTGCTTTAGCATGTAGTTTTAGTCACCAAGGGTTAGCACATGCATACCAAAATAAATGTAACACACCTCGAGATCTTTACAGCTGAAAATACAGTAGTTCTACACTCTAACATACATGAAAATGAACACAGGTATTTTTGGTCAACATGACCCTGGATAAAACCCCCCGGGGGAAAACTAGTTTAGAATATATGTGTATATATGAGGAGAATAGAAGGTGGAATACAGAAAGTACAAAATATAGATGAACCTGATACAATAACAACTTGATCCAAGTTGCAACACTAGTCCAAATGAAGCAAGAGCTCCCTAGGATGGTGCACCCTCCATAAATGCTGACAAGACCACTGAACTAGAGCCATAAGCCAATTGGAAGCTCTGATAAAGAAACCCCTCCAAAGTACTCTGATACTGATGAGTAGTCTCCCTCTGAAACATACCTCACTGCAATCTGAGCTCTGAAAGTCCTCCCTGCTGATGATGCGCCCTCCTCACCAAGTGCTCCCTCCTCCAAGAAAGAATCTCCCCACTAAATAAACAAGGCCCTAATCCTGTTGACTATCTCCATGGAAGGGAGCACCCAAGATAGCCTCACGATATGCCTGAAACCTCATACTCATGCTCTCTCTCAAACTCTCCAAGTGAACAAATGAGAGAATGAGCTCTTACTCCTCCTTTTCGCCCCTCTTGAACCTCCATAAGGAAACCTAAATGATCAATGATTGAGATCATCCCATCTCAAGTCTAATCAAAGGTTGAAATCATCCCATAATAATCTCACTCTCAAACCCACTTTGGGTTAAGTTCCCTAAGTTCACTTTATGTCTCCTAATTCACACACAAAGTGAATTAATAGTCATTTTATGCATAAATGACCAAATTTCACTTTTGAATTAAATCTCCTAAGTCAAAGTGAAATTAGACATAAAGTACAAGGCACAAAGTACATAGTACTTCCCACATGTGTTTAGGAGATCACAAACACATGGGGAACACCTCCCAAGGTACATTATCTCAACACTCCCTCTTACCGAGGAAGGTGTTTCTTACCAAGCCCATCTTGTCTATGAAGTAGACATGTTTTCCCCTTGGTAGGGCCTTGGTGAGGATGTCTGCAATCTGCTCACCACTCGATATATACTATAACTGTATTGCACCTCTCTTAACCCAATCACAGATGAAGTGATACCTGATCTCAATGTGCTTTGACTGGTCATGGAAAAATGGATTCTCAGAGAGTTTGATACAAATTTGATTATCATAGTGTATGACGGTCAATGGCATCTCCTGACCAAATAATCCTACTAGCATCTTACGAATCCAAATGGCCTCACAACTGGCCTAACTGAATGCCATGTACTTTTCCTTCACCGAACTCAAATAAACTAACTTTTTTTTTTGGATGAACCATGAAACAAGTCCTGACCCCAAACCAAAGTAGAACCCTGAGGTGATTGTCTTGTCAGTAGCACATCCTGCCCAGTCTGAGTCGGCGTAGACAACCAAACTGACCCCTTCACCTCTGATATAGTCCATGACAAAATCAATTGTCCCATCAATGTACCTCAACATATGTTTTTCCCCAATCCAGTGAACACTCCTCGACTCTACCATATCCTGGATGGGAGTGTTCATGGAAAAACAAATATTTGGTCTGGTGTTGACTAGATACATTAGTGAACCGATCAATTGCCTATAAACTGTATCATCTACCAACTGGGAATCTGAAGCACTAAGATTCTTCCAGTTGGTAACCATGTGTGTCGACATAGGTATGCAATTCTCCATCTGATCTGCTCAAAATATTTGCAACATACTTCCCCTGTCCGATAAATATGTGTCCCTCCTCCTTCCATACCTCCATACCTAGAAAATAGTGCATCAACCCAATGTCACTCATCTCAAACTCTGATGCAAGTCCTAGATTGCACTCAACTATGAGATCCTCGACTCCTGTGATGAAAAATTCATCCACATATAGAATGAGAATGAGCGTGTCCTCACCTGTAATGATGTAATAGATGTTAGGATCAACATCTCTCTTCTCGAAGCCCATCTGAAGCAAGTATATGTCAATACTTGAATACCGATCTCAGGGAGCTTGCTTTATACCATAAAGTTCCTTTCTCAAAAGACACACGTGAGTCTCCCTCTCACTCACCTCAAACCCCTATGGCTACTCAATGTACACCTCCTCATATATAAATCCATTCATAAATGTGGTCTTCACATCCATCTGGTGAATGCTCCAACCCATCTCTGCCACTATGTAAATAATGCTCTTGATCTAGGTGTATCTCACAACTGGTGCGAATGTCTCATCATAATCAACTCCTTGTTATGTCTCATCATAATCAACTCCTTGTTAGGGACCTAACCCCTCACATAGGTAGAAAAATATATTTTGATGTAATAAAGGTCAATATTAATAAGGCCTATCAATAAGGAAGAATACATCCAATGCAATAAGACCTAATAGAAGCTTCTTCTTCTAGAAGGATCTTTGTCTAGATGGTTCTTTTGATAGACATATTTAGTATAAATAGGAGTCGAGGGTATGAGAACTTTTGTCTTGGATATTATTGTAATAGATCTCTTCTCTACTGGAGGTTTCTCCCTCGAAGAGGCAAGTGAACATTGCTCTCAGTAATCAAAGTGTTATTTGTGGTGTTATTCTGGTATCATTTTGGTATTATTGTGGTGTTGTTCTAGTTATATTGTTGTTCATCTACCATTTCTAGCTATTTATTTCTGTTCGACACACTTTTTTATATCTGGAATATTACAAGTGGTATCAGAGCACCTTCCTCAACAGAAAATTGTGGGTTAATGTTTTTTCAGGGTAGAGACATATTCTAAAGTTTTTAAGCTATAGAGATCGTTCGTTATGCAATTAAACCTGTGGTCGGGGATTCATACACAGATAAAATACAAGTGGTACGTAAGTGCACATCTGTTGGCCACCCTTGTAACCCCTGTTGGTACCCCTTCGAGTGGTAGCGCATCAAAAAAACCCTGTATACAGATCGACATATATCTCTTGAAGCCCTCCATAGATAAATTGATCCGTCGCCTGACTGCTACAGTGCCACCAAGAACAACACTCGAGAAGATACTCTCCAGTATCCGAGTAGTCGGGTAGTACAACTAAGGGCATGATCTAGCCTCCTTAGTTGGTGACCTAAGATATTGGGCCAAGTACTATTATTGGACCCCACATGTATATCAAATAATTATAGCACATGGAAAACCCTTGTCTGTAGAACCTTTGAATACCTAACCTTTGGAGATGGAAACAAAAATAGAACAGACAAGATCTATTTCTACGCCACTGTGTCTCCTGCATTCAAGTTGCCAAATCACTACACATTTATTCCTGTTAAGAATTTGGGCATTTCATTACTGCAATATTCTTTAGATTGGAGTATAACTCCACAGGTGTGAAAATAAAGTAAAAAAAATTGGATTCTCTCTTCACCCTTATCGCATTCATACCTATCATTTTTCAGCAAATTATTTTTTCTCATGGACCCGACCCCCTTCCAACAACCTTATTTGGGATTTACCCCATTGGATTAACTCATCACCCTGATCATTTTGATACACTTCACCCATAACCCATTTTTGGTGTGACCCCACCTACCCCTTTCAATTCCCTCATCATCATGACCCATACCCATAGCCAAGACTTGGAAGCTCACTTCAATACCTTGCACTCTAATTTCATAGAGACCCAACAAGAAGTGAGACAACTCAGTGTCAATATTTCCACCATCAATAAAAACATGCATTCCTCCATCGTCACCTCAATCGAGGAAATCAAACAAGACATTACTACCCATCTTGAATCTGTCACTACGATGATCTGCACCAAGCTGCATATCCCTACATATCCTCCCTTATCTGGCCCACCTTTTCATACTGAAGGTGAAACTTCCATGTGTGGATGTGACCAAATTTGATGGCTCAGATCCCACTAGTTGGGTAACTCAAATGGAACATTATTTATCTTTGTATGTCATTATGGGTGAGTTGGCCAAACTCTGATATGGTGTTCTCCATCTAGATCAAGAACGTTGGCAATGGTGGAAATGGAGAAAAAAATGCCCGCCAAAGGTATGTTTCTTGGACACACTTTGTGGTAGATATTTATGAATGCTTTGACACTGACACCAACCATTTACGTCATTTAACAAAGTTGAAACAATATGGCACAATGGAATACTTTATAGCTGGTTTTGAGCAATTGGATTTTCGTACAGAGGGCATGTCTGATGCTTTTTTCCGAGAATGTTTTATTAGTGGCCTCAACGATGATATTCATTCTCATGTCCTCATGGCTCGGCCTCAGATTTGGGTGGAGGCTACTAAAAGAGATAAGGAATCACAACAAGTTGTCTCTTCTGAAAACTGAAAACCCTCCTTTATTTCTCGCACTAAACCAATAAATCCCACTCCTCCTTCTACTCCACTCAAGGTCCAAAAATTGACCAGGGATGAAATGGATGAATGCCAACTCAAAGGCCTTTGTTATAATTGTGATGACAAATATTTTTCGGGACACAAGTGTAAGGAACAAAATCTTTTTATGTCCATCTTGGAGGATGTTTCGGAAGAGGATGTTGACACTCCCCTTGTGTCTGTGTCACCTAAACCACTCACATAAACCCTCCCTCAAACCCTCCCAAAGTAGAACCAGTCATTTCTCTAAATGCTCTCACTGGCTTCTCTGCTCCCTGTTGAGCACTCAACACACCCTAAAAAGCCTTAGGAAATTTTATCACTTTTTGGGTATCACTTGTTTTCTTCACTGTCTGAATCGATTTCACTTTGGGAAATGGTTTATCTTTGTTTTATTTTCATGTCTCTTATCACCTAGTCAGGTTTGTTTGAACTTGTGAAACCTCATGTCTAAAAGACCTTGACACTCGAATTAAGAATTGATAGCTAAACATTGCACCTAACACGCTCAGGTTCGACATCTGAAAAAATTCAAGCAAGTAAAGGAACCACACAATAACAGTAGTCTTCGAGTGTCGATCCTCATCGACATCAGCAAAAGGCGGTTTTGGTTTGCGTAATTTATTCACACAAAGTTTCAAGACATAGTCAATGCCCTTTGACATCGGCAAAATATGAGAAGGATAGACATTAACAAAGGCCGTAAAGAAATCATCGATAGCCGATGCCCGATGCACTTTATCGGGATCGGGGAAATACAAAAAGGTTACAACAATAATTTTGACTGCGATAAAAATATTTTCGATCCCCAATCCCCGATGCGTTTTCAGCATCGGGATTTTTTTGAGAGAGTCGATCCAAGAGAACTTGGGTAATTTTATCGCCGATCGTCGATCCTTGACACTTTACGGTGTCAACAAGATAGGATTGGGATTTATAACATATGTATTAAATAAGGTCCCGACTTCAATTAACATGGGAAAATGAAGTCACTGGTCTCGAATGCCATGTGTCTTTAGCACGTAAGGGGGTCGTACGACCTAGTTTTGTCCCGAGTCATTTTTTAAGTTCCCTAGGTCCTAGTCACGCCTCCTAGGAAGCTTTGCCACGTCATCTCTGTATGACAAGATCGATCGACGTCAGATTTTTTGCAAGAAGATATCAACGAAAAATGTTTGAAGCACAATCTCGACCCCTGATCCACCAACTAAAATAGCAAAACAATGGGATGTTTGTGGAAAAATATATGATCGGATTTGGACATTTAATATACTAGTTAATTCCCGATCCCACATTTTTTTCTACCACATGCGTCAATTAGAAAACAACAATTTGAAATCGTCGATAGACCACATTACCACTCGCGCCTATGCAATCAACCCACAATGAATTTAATTTTAAACATCTTTGAAGATATGGAGACAGATTTAATGAAATTACACTCATAACTCGAATTGAATGGATGATGCGACAAGGTAAGTTCATCCCTGTTTAAATATCTAGAATGATTTTAAAACAATTCATTATGTGCACAAGTTGAATTCCAGAGCATACGAAGGAGCAAAGAGAGCACCTCGAGACTGTACTGACCCCTGATTATCAAATCCAGGTTTAACAAGATGCAAAGGTATGTGTTCAAGTTTGTCAATTCATTGGTCGTAATTTATATATGCATCTAGTTTTCTTGCACAGTCTCTAAACTATGCTCTAGCTGAAGGAAATATGCCTCCGAGAAGGTCAACCACCAAATGCTCACTAAGGTATCCCAAGCTAAAACAAGATGAAACAAGCAAAGGTTCTTCTTCAGGGACCGTGAAGCAATTGGAGTACGCTCCGAGGGGGGAGCCTGTCATCAAAACATCAACAAAGAATGATTTTTCCTAGCCTCCAGCCTTCGGTGATACTGAAGAAAGCACTGGATCCAAAGTAATGCTCCCACAATGGGGGAATCTCTTCAACAAAATTAACCGATAAGAATACCTAGAGTATATCCCACACAATGACCTGGACATGAGGGCGCTCAATGACCATTTGTTCTCAAACATCTGATGGTTGTATTTACACATGGTGGTAAGAAGAACCTCAATTCCCCCCTGCATAGAGGTTCTAAAATGGCTCATCGACCATACGAATGGGCATAAATGTTTGATCAACGATGAGAATAGAGGATGTGTCAGATTTTTCCTCTCGACAGAAGTCCATAAATACTACAAGCTCAGGGACCCATAGGAGCAACTCAACATGGACTTCATAGTGAAGCTCTATGAATTCCATGACACCAACCGGTTGATGTCCTCATGGTGGAAGGAGGACAAGAAGTTCACTAACTGGAGCAATGGGCGGTATGGAATGATTAACCTGAGGGAGCCATACATCTATGTGATAGCTCTCATTTTCAAGTTATATGGAGAAAAGGACTTCTCCAAGTTTTCAGAAGCATGAATTCCTTTGGCGTACACAATGGCGATTTTCAGGAGAAGCTTCAAATGGGGAGCGATAATCTCAAAACAATTAAGCATCTGTGTACAACAGACTCAGACGTTGAAGGAAGGGGAGACACCCACTTTCTACATGGACTCGTACCTTATCATTGTCATGTGCACAAGGAATGTCTTCGTTGACATGAATCTAAGCTGGCATGTTGCGGAGCTCTTGGGCCACGTCTACTTCAACATACTATGGGAGAATAGGTACAAAAAATCTTACGCACTCATCTGCGATGAATTCATTTCCCGCATTCATTTTATTATTTTTAAGAAGGAATTCTCAATATTATCTGCAACAGCCAAGAAAATGATAGAAAAGGTAGGTCATTGGTATTTATATAAATTCTCAACTTACCTTAGGGTGTTCAGGGCCACCGGAGCACCACATCTCCTACCTGCTCATGTCCCAGACCGACTTTTTGTGGGATAAATATGCTATTAGACTATCCTGTAGGGATATAATGCCACATTAATCAAATACAAGAAACAAGCTTTCATACCCTACAGTTTCCATGTGGGGTTCTATCTGGTGAAGGATACTACTCAAGCAAAACAAGAAGGGCTTAACAAACTAGAATTCAAGTTCTCGAAAGGCCGATTCCACAAGAACGACCCTAAAGGCTTGGTCCTCCAACATGCTTCGCAGGTGTCATCTTGTTGGTCGTACGCTCATGATAAATTCGAGGAATAAATCTTCACAGAGTGTGCCCAAGACTAGGACGAGGTGGTACAGAGAATGGCCAACCCAAATATGACTAGGTTCAAGTCCATGAGCATGGATGAATAGGTGGAAACAATATATCAGTCATCTCAAGAGGCCCTCAAATCCAGAGGAGAAATCTAAGTGACAGAGACAACAAAGGCACAGAGAAGGGGATTACTCTTGCTAAAAGGGGCGTAGAGAATCATTGATCAATTAAAAAATGACCTTGATCTGATAGAGATAATGAGGATCCTAGTTGATGACCCAGTCTAAAGCCAAGGAGAACCAAGTGGGCTAGAGCCAATGCAGCTTGAAGAAATCACCAGGGTCAGAAAACCCTGAAGCTCCACCACCACAGTTCGGATCTCCAGGAGAAATTTTGACCTAGCCCAAGATAGCGAGGACATAAGGGAGAACAAGTATACCAAATCGCTTGTTTGATTTGATAACCATCTACGATGATGAGGAGAGTTCATAGGTGTCCTTGGTCACTCCAGTAAAAATTACACAGGAGAGATAACCTGAGAGAGAATCCACCCAGGGTCTCAATGCTCCAAGACAAAGTCATCCGCAGAGAAAGCATGAAGTATAAAGTGCCTTGGATGCTGAGCCACTCGACATACCAGGAACCCCGATGGACAACTCGAGGGATGAGTTAGGATCGGGTGAACAAGAAGAGAAAATTCCACAATAGGAAATCAACATATCAACAGCCGATTACCAAGTAAGTATTGAACCTACCCCTGATTCCTCAATTTTGGCCTATAACTTAGCACCGGATGAGAAACAACCAGAGGTTGAGCCATCGATAAATAAATAAGAGGTTCAAGAACCCAACCTTGAACATATATACACAGTCGGGAGCTGGGAAATACTCTGACTTGGGGAGAACAACAAATCCTCGAACGTGTTTATGAGGTCGTCGATATACAAGAAATTACCTATGAATGAAAGAGGAAAGCCATCATGAAAAGAACCACTAAGAAGAGGATTCCTACATTGGACAGTTCGATCCTCATCAGCACAGAGGAAAAATTGATCAACACAGAGCATGCCAAAACGTTTGAGCTTATCGTCGCAGGGATGGAGATCACAAATGCTACTCTGGATAGAGAAAGGAAAGAGGAAGAGGAGCTGACCGCTGCACTAAAGGAGTTGGAGAATCTGTGCCACTTGTAAAAATACTATTAGGAATCCATGCAAGCCACAATTTTTTTGAGAAGTGAGACGTTCCAAGATGCCTATGGAAAATTCACGAATGAACGACACATTTTCACTGCAGGGATAACCGAATTCCAAGAAGACACCCTTATGGAACTAGAAACTTGTAAAGGCATGGAAATATGGTATGAGAAGGCCCAAAAAGCAGTGGAAAGAATTGATTACATCGACGTGGTTCAAAAGGGTCGAGACGCTGAAGAGCATGACATTCGGGTGCTAAGGGATATCAACATATATCGAATAAGGAAGGTGACTGAATACTGGGTGAAAATGGCCCAAGAACCTCAACAGGAGATTAAAGAAAAATGGGTTGATTGCAAAAGACGTTGGGTCAAGATCAATCGGGAGATGAGAGACATCGGTCTCCCAGAATTCAGCTCACTCGAGGACTTTGTTGACTTGCATGACATAATCAAACAACATGAAAAACAAGACTCGGCATGGATGATATAGATAGAAAATGTGGTGAACATGGCGCCAGGTCAAGTACAACAGTTCATGGAGCACTCGATCAAGGCCTAGACAATATTACAGTAGTTAAGTGTTAAAATAGTCAAGTATCGGGTGCGAGCAATAGAAGTAAAGGAGATCCTTTCTGTTGGACATATTGTCATTGATGTCAACAGTCGATGTGATGATTTTTTGTTATGATGAATTATCATTTTGATTTACCATAGATGAGATTGCCATTGATGTCAACAGTATATCATTTAGCAGAAAATGTCAAACAATATGTAGATATCAAAAGAGTAAGCTCAAGGTGAGAAGCCTCAATAGCCATCCGATCAAGAAATTGACGGTGTTGATTGTCTCATATAATGGACGTCGGGCATATGCATGACCGTGGACTTGAGGACTATTGGAGGATTGTGATCGTCGGATCTGCAAGCCAGATCAACAAAAGGGATGAATTGTGGAGAATGAAAGGAGAATTAAACGACTTGCTAGTTCCAATCCCACAATTGGTCTAGATCGTCAGATCTCATGAACTCGAATATCAACGACTGTGATTGATCTAACAAACGATCAGATTAAGTCAGATTAAGTCGTGACCATCGGATGTGCAATTGCCAAATCAACGACAGGGATAGATTGTGAAGATCGAAAGGAGAATTAAATATCATGCTATTTCCAATCCCGCAATTAGTCAGGACCGTTAGATCTTATAGCCTCGAAGATCAATGATTGTGGTTGACTCGCCAACAATGCACAACTTCAAATTGCAGAATTTGGGTGATGAGTTAAATCACTCGCAAGTTGTGGTTCCGCAATCATCCTTGATCATGGATCTGCTTCGAGAGTCTTCATAATCGTTGGATCACTTTAAAGTGGAAGGATAGGATAAGCGGGGAAAAAAGGGTTGAGAATTCGAATACCCGAAAACCATTGGATCATTCTAAGTGGAAGGATAGGATAAGATAGAAGAAGAGTCATTGGATTTAATCCAAGGCAAAGCAACATCGTAGATAGATCGAGCCATTGATCCAAGATCATGATCAACGAACAACATTTAGTTCGAGTTAAAATATGTGAGGAGGTTACACTTCGGGGAATCTCACTTCGAAAGAATTGGCAACTTGAAAATTCAAATTACCTGAAGTCCCGAAATTCGAAATGAATAAGGACCATTGGATCTGGAGAATATATGATGACCATTAGATCATAGATATATACATCAGAATACCACATCAGCATGGACATGTGGCATACCACGTTAGGATACCACGTTAGCAAGGACACGTGACAAACCACGTCAGCAAGGACACATGGCACAGTCAAATAATGACAAGTGTCAACATGAAATCAACATTTCATGTACGTGTAAATCACGAATATGAGTGACACGTGGTATCTACTCGACTCACATGTCATCAAGTGACGTAAGTAAGTTACACCACTCCGGGAGTTTTACTTCAGGATTTTTAACACCAGCACTTTCCCAAAGTCCCGAAGTGTACACAAGTTGTCCGATCTAAATATCACTTCGGGAGCATTCTGATCTGTCGATCTACTACAGTGGAAGGATAGTGTAACCGGAAATTTTAACCGATAGAAACCAGTCTCCACCGTATTATGACTTACCACAATAGGTGATCACTCTGGAGGAAAATGGAGCGACATCTATTCGAAACCTCCGATGTCCCGAATGTCGAAGTCCCAAAGTGGACATGGGTCATCCAATCTGTAGAATACTCTGGCTGCATTCTCAACCATTGATAAAAAAACATAGTGGAAATATAGCGTAAGTATAATAGTCAAAGTCTCGTAGTAATCTGTGGTCATCCATCTCACTGCTTGATTAAGGCCCAACCATCGGATTAAGCAATGAAAGGATAAGTATAAGGATCGAATATGACCATGATCTAGTTCTGCAAAATAAACGTGAACCATCTGATCTGTTTGGCGAAATCGTATTTAGGAGATTTGAAAGGTTGCAAGTTCCAAAGTCCCGAAGGGAGAATTCCCAAAGTCCCAATAATCATCCATCTCATCAGGGAGATTGAATCATGACTGTTGAATTGATAAGCGCTCAAGCACTTGTTTGGCCTAGTGTCTGGTCACCATCATTGGTCATATGATATAAGAGATTTAAATGAAAATATAATACATCTTTGTAATTGGTAATCCCGTGGTTCTGTAATGCTCGGTCACATGTAATGGTTTGAAGGAAGCATCTCCGCATAATTATGTTTCTATGAAAATAACAGAGATTCAGGATCGAGTTTAAAGGATGAAATTGGTCCATATGTGATCAATTTATGAAAATCCTTCACAGTAAAAATAATAATCAGTGATTATGGTTAAGTTAAACAAAGAGGTGTGATGGTTCAAAACCAAGGGAAACAGTGTATCACTCTCACACCATTTTGAAGAATATATAAACGAGGAAGAGTGTTGAGAAGAAAGGGGTCTCTGCAATCCATATCAGAAGATCAAAAGTAGAAGCAGATTCCAGGAAGGAAAGCTGAAAGATACTTATGCAGTGAGGGTGGAAGGGAGGATCATGGAAGGATTCATACCCTTACTAAGAAAATTGTAAAATACAAGGGAGTTGGAGCTTCCTGGGGTTGGTTCCCTAAATACAAGGGAGTTGGTGCTTCCTGGGGTTGGTGCCCTAAAGACGAGGGAGTTGGTGCTTCCTAGGGTTGGTTCCTTGAATAAGGGGATTGGTGTCTCCTAGAGTTGGTGCTCTAAAGAGGATTGGTGTCCTTCACTATTATTTATTAGAACTTGTAATTCTTGTTAAATATATTTATAAAATTGATTTTGCATACAATTCATTGTTGGTTCATTGTGATAATCAATAAAATATAAAAAGTAACTGTTAATTGTTGAAAAAAGGGTAATAATTATTCACCCCCCCTCCTCTCAGTATTCCAACAATTGGTATCAGAGCGAGGTTCCTTCAGAGCATTCTAACAACTAAGAGGTAGATCTTGAATATGGATCAACAAGAGGGAATTTCTAACAACAAATAACCATTGTTCAATGGAGGATGTTATTCTCTATGGAAGGTAAGAATGAAAAACTTCCCGTTGGCTCTTGGTTTTGATACCTAGAAATATGTTGTAGATGGTTATGTTGCACCAATTTCTCCACACAAAGACGCTGCAAAAAATTAAATATATAATGACAACTCAAGAGCAGTTAATGGAATTCTAGGAGTGTTGACTAATTCCATATGTGTGAAGGTCATGCATTGTAAATTAGCTAAATAAATCTGGGATAAATTTGAGGTTGTATATGAAGGAGAAGACAAAGTCAAGGAAGCCAAACTACAGACCTATAGAGCTTAGTTTGAAAATATGAAAAATGAAAGAAGAAGAAAACATTGTTGAATACTTTCATATAGTAGATGAAGTGGTCAATTCAATCAGAGCAACAGGAAAAGAACTTGAAGATAAACCTATTGTGCAAAAAATACTAAGGTCATTACCTATGAGATATGATGCCAAGATCTCTTCAATTGAAGATAGGTATGATCTTGACACACTCACAGTTGATCAGCTCCATGGAATTTTTACAGCGTATGGAATGAGAACATGGAATGATAAATCACCAAAAAGGGAAACAACCTTTCAAGCATCTAAAGTGAGGCAGGAGAAAAACACCAAAGATGATTTATCGGATATATCTGTAGAAGAGGCCAAATTCATAAAGAAACTTCAGAAAGGATTTGGAAAATATAAAGGAAAGTTACCTTTCAAAATTTTCAACTGTGGCAGAATTGGACACTTTGCCAACAAATGTCCCTATCCCATATAGGAGGAAAATGATGAAGAAGTTCACAACCAGGAAAACCAATACAAGAAGAAATTTTATAAGAAAAATAAAAACTTCTACTCTAAAGAAGATATCAACTCTTCATACATAAGTGAAGATGAAGATTCAAAGATTATGTTTATGGGAATGAAAACTCAAGATGATAAACATTAAGAACATGAAAAAGAAGGGAACTTCAAAGAAGAAATCCTTAGTGTAATTGATGAACTAGGAAAAACTTAAAAAATAATAGGGTACTAAGAAGAGATTAAAGAAACTACTAAATCAAGAGAGAGGGAAGTTTCTAAAACCATGAAGGAGTCAGAACATACCATCTGTGATATGAAGTCCTAGCTCCTGGAAACTAATAAAACTGAAGAAATCACTTTAAAACAACTTAGTGATAAAAAACAAGCATGTGAAAAACTAGAATCTCATATCAAACTGTTAAAAAGTGAACTTGAGAAAGAAAAGAAGAGATCAAACTTTGGAAATAGTTCAAATATCTTGGATGAAATTCTCAGTAACCAAAGGTCACAAAACAACAAGACTGGTTTGGGATACACCCAAGACTCAACTTCTACATCACAAGGATCTGTCAAAAGACCAATTAGTTATGCAGATGCTATAAAGGGACCCTTAAGAAGAGAAGATAATAAGAAAAATAGGATACCATTGAACATTGTTCCACATAAACAGAAATCAACATTCCCTACTAAAGTAATAAATGACAGGAATAATACAATCACCATAATGAATCCCCTTAATAAATATATATTCATTGGATATTGTTACTCTTGCAATAATTTTGGACATAAGGCAGTACACTACAAAGATTATGGACAATACAATAATAGAAATGTCCATAGATATAAGAACAATAGGTACAATATAAAGAAGAGAAACTACAACTCATTTACTCCTTTGCAAAACTTCAATATTGAATGTAAAAAATGCAACAACTATGGTCATAAAACCAAAGAATGTAGATTACCAATGCAATCCCTAAAAATAGGAAACCCTAACCAAGAGAATAAGAAGATATGGAAACAAAAATACAAAGTAGACCAAACTCAAGATATGAAAACTTTTAAAGAAAAATCTGACACAACTCCAAAAATTGATAATGTCATACAAGAAGATTATCTATTACCCAACAAATGGAAATTAATGGAGGAATATTCTCAAGATAGGGATAAAGAAGCTTCTAGTGCACATAATAGTGAAGTTGATGATGAATCTCCAATAGTAGAACAAGAAGAAGAATTGAGTGATTATTATCTCAGAAAATTTTCAAATCTATTTTAATAGTACACTGAAACTCCTTCTCAAAGAAAAATTAAAAACAAAGAAGGGAAGGAGAATTTAGGGAAGAGCTAAAATTCATTCATGTTGATACTCCTATGAGCATTGAAGCACATAAAAATGAATAGGATTATCGAAAGCATAATGGTTTAATGATATAACTCTATGAAATATCTGAGATAGTTTATTGCAGGTCCTTATCTTCCCAGGAACAATGCAGGTTATGAATTGGTTTCAGAATGGTTACAAGAGGACAAAACCCTAAATCGAAGTTACTATGTGAGAAAGATAAGTCATGTGGCAAGCAAAACATAAAGTCTCTCGGATGAATTTAAGAAGTAATATACAGTAAAGAAGCATATTGGATAAAGATGGATACATCTGGTTAGAGATCGATGAGAATAAATGGACAAATCCAAGGGTTGTTTGAAAAATATGAGCTACAATTGTACAGTGTTCCAGTAGGGCAACGATATCCGCAACAACATCATTCTGATGTACAAAATGATGTACATGACATCCTGTAGAAATAACAAGAAGAGATACCTTGTCAGAAAGAGCTGCCCTTTTAGAAACAAAGGGGGAGAACAGTCAGAAGCAGAGAGAGGAGAGTGACAGGGGGAGTCATTCAGTTATGACAAGAAAAGGATGATTGTAGGAAGAGTTACCCAAGTTCAGATTCTGGTTAGTAACATACAAATATTTACCACATGAGGAAAAACCCTTTGCCATTGATGTCAAAAGGGGAGAGAAACTTCATAAGAGGAAAGAATCATCATAGGGGGAGTTTTGTATATGAATTTAGTGGGTTTCCATCAATGACAAAGGGGGAGATTGTTAGACATATTGTCATTGATGTCAACAGTCGATGTGATGATTTGTTGTTATGATGAATTACCATTGTGATTTACCATAGATGAGACTATCATTGATGTCAATAGTATATTAGTTAGCAGAAAATGTCAAACATTATGCAGAGATCAAAGGCGTAAGCTTAGGGTGAGAAGCCTAAAAAACTATCCAATCAAGAAATTGACGGTGTTGATCGTCTCATATAATGGATGTCGGTCATATGGGTGATCGTGGGCTTGAGGACCGTTTGAGGATTTTGACTGTCGGATCTACAAGCCAAATCAACAGAAGGGATGAATTGCAGAGAATGAAAGGAGAATTAAACGACTCGCTAGTTCCAATCCCGCAATTGGTATAGATCGTCAGATCTCATGAACTCAAATATCGACGACTGCGGTTGATCTAACAAATGTCATATTAAGTCAGATTAATTTGTGACCGTCGGATGCGCAATCTCCAGACCAACGACATGGATAGATTGCAGAGATTGAAAGGATAATTAAATATCGTGTTATTTCCAATCCCGCAATTAGTTAGGACCTTCAAATCTTATAGCCCCGAGGATCGACGATTGTGGTTGACTCACCAACAACGCACAACTTCAAATTGCGGAATTTGGGTGACAAGTTAAATCACTCGCAAGTTGTGGTTCCGCAATCATCCTTGATCGTGGATCTGCTTCGAGAGTCTTCATGACTGTTGGATCACTTTAAAGTGGAAGGATAGGATAAGTTGGGCAAAAAGGGTTGAGAATTCGAATACCCGACAACCGTTGGATCATTCTAAGTGGAAGGACAGGATAAGCTAGAAGAAGAGCCATTGGATTTAATCCAAGGAAAAACAACATCGTAGATATATTGAGCCATCAATCCAAGATCATGATCAACGAACAACATTTAGTTCGGGTTAAAAGATGTGAGGAGGTGTAACAACCCTAGTTAAATAATTGCTTAAGGTTTATTAAGTTTAATTAATTAAATAATTAACTGTCCTAATGTATATTAGTTAAATAATGATTATTTATTAATAATATTAATTAATTAATTATTGTTTAATGTATATTAATTAATTAACTCATTTAATGTTTGGGTAACGAATTAAAGTTTGATAAATTTTAATTTATTTAATAGAAAACTTAACGTATTGAGGGATGGTTGGCATTGAATGGAGAGGCAGTGAATGGAAGGGGGGATATGAGGGGGCAAAGACATTCGAGAGGGGGACTTTGGATTTGAGGGGCAGGAAGAAATTTTGGAGAGAGGGGGAGATTGTATTGGAAAACTGCATTTTTTGGTTTGAGGCTGGAGGAATTTGTTGGATTGTTACAGGGGAGCATCGGTTGCTGGGATTTTTGGGCTCGGGGGCCAGGAATCCTCACGGAATCTTGGATCTAGGGAGCTAGATAGGCTCTGTTCCTAGCTAGTAGAGAGGAAAGATTTGGTTTTGGGTAGAGTTTGGGCAGAGCAGTGAAGACAGACGAAGTTGGGGAAACAACATCACTAAGAGGTATTTATGTCATTATCGATATGATGGTTCACTATTTTACTAAGATGTGTA
>SNQJ01S0002285.1:136943-170002 GCA_010110895.2 Picea sitchensis
GGGGGGGGGCTTCATGCGCACTAGGCAGGTAAGTTAGAGAAATTAGAGAGTATGGTGCAAAGCTAGCGTAGCTACCAGGCGAGGGAGTCAATAGTTTTCTTAGGCGAAGACATCAAGCTTAGATGCTTTAACCCTAACCTAGCCACCTCCCCTAAAGAGAGTAACGTCTATTTATAGACAAGTAAAAAAAACTTATGCCTAACCCTGTTTTCTAGTTTAAGTTGCGCAAATGTGAAATGTCCTTGAACTCACCCTGACAACTTTGGTTGATGCAGATTAAATTATACAGGATGGTTAGGACTCGAGGAAATCGAGGCAGAGGGGCATCATCATAGGGACTGCCAGTGCCTCCACCACCATCGCCTGAACTAGCTCTCATACTGTGCTCTTTGGAGGCCATAAATGAGACTTTAAAGGGGTGTCAACCAGCAGGGATTGAAGTGGAGCCCCTACCATCTGGAACGGGTAATCCAGAAGCGTGGAGAGATTCAGGGGGAGGACCTCCACCTAAAGACATCACTAGAGAACTGCAGAAGATCAAACTTCCAGAGTTTGTCGGGGGTCGTGCCAGTGAACGTGCAAAAGCATGGTCGGAAGGCATGGCAACGTGTTTTGACTTAAGAGACTATACGTCCACTTTAAAGGCGAAGATAGAGATTTTTTAGTTAAGAGACAGTGCCTTGAACTGGTGGGGCAACCTGGAAAGACAACTGCGTCTTACCCCAAACACTGTATCCTGGGAACTTTTCGAGGAGAGGTTCCAAAGGAAATATCTACCAGCTTACCATGAGGAACAACAGGTGGAAGCATTTCATGCTCTAGTACAGGGAAACAGGACCGTAGAAGAATATGAGATCAGCTTTATGGAATTGGTCAAATATGTTTCATACATGGATAATGACCAATGACAAGAAGAATGATTTGTCTATGGGTT
Organism: Picea sitchensis; assembly: GCA_010110895.2. NCBI lineage: Eukaryota > Viridiplantae > Streptophyta > Pinopsida > Pinales > Pinaceae > Picea > Picea sitchensis. The sequence continues at coordinate 137,878 of SNQJ01S0002285.1, forward strand.
AAACCCTAAGATAAGGGCTATGGTGAGGATGTGGAAACCGTCTTCAGTAGCATAAGCAGTGGAAAATGCGTGTTATGTAGAGGAACACATGAACTTAAATGGAGTCAAGAGACCGACCTTTCTGCATCGTCCTGGATTCATGGGGAAGGCCCCTAGGACATTTCCCAGGGGAGGGGGCTCGAGGCCACCTCCATATAGTAATAGAGTTGCACCAAGGACAATAGCCACAGGGATTTCAATAGCAGTGAGCGTAGCATCCCGTTCATCACCAACGATGCAGGCGGCTCCACGACCATCTCAGGGAGCAACTAGTAGGGGTAGGGGTTCCAGGGGAAGGAACTCATTTCAGAGACAGTCACAGAACAGTGCACAAGTTCAATCTCGTGTTACATGTTGGGGATGTGGAGGACCCCATTACTAGCGTGACTGCCCAAAGATACAATCAGTATCTATGCATAGATAAGGAAAGGCCCCGATGGGAAGAGCAAGTGGAAGCCACTAGATTTACGCAGCGGTTAATAATTGCCAGGCAAAACATCAATCCATGGTGGTGGAGTCATAAAGTATGCTAAATCATATCAATGTTAAGATTTTATTTGATTCTGGTGCTACAAATAGTTTCATTTCACTATCTGCATTAGAAAAGAGTGGGTTGGCAGCCTACGATCACGATGACTTTAAACAAGTCGAGATGTCTTCGGGGGAAAAACAAACAGTAGGACCTAGCATTGATAATTGTATAGTAGACATGGGAGTGTGTACTACCAGGTTGAAGGTATACGTCACTGCTCTCGGGACATATGACCTAATCATTGGAATGGATTGGTTAGAAGCTCATCGAGCTTTGGTAGATTGTTTTGCAAAAAGGGTGCTTTGTGTCGATGATGAAGGAAGACTAGTAGAGATCCACGGTGTATGGAGACGGGTGTCTCTATGATTTATCTCAACTATGAAGGTTAAGCGGTGCATGAAGCAAGGGTGTCGACTGTATGTAGTGGAAGCATTGAATGAAAGGAAGGGACCCTCCTTGGATCAGTACCTGGTATTGTCAGAATTTAAGGATGTTTTTCCAAATGAGTTACCAGGGTTATCTCTTGAGAGGGAGATTGATTTTACTATTGAGATAAAACTAGGTGCAGAACCAATTTTCAAGACTCTGTATCGGATGACAGTGCCAGAACTTTGTGAGTTACAAATGCAGTTGAAAGAGCAATTGGACCTAGGGCTAATAAGGCCCAGTGTCTCACCTTGGGGTGCACCAATAATTTTTGTAAAGAAGAAATATGGTTCTTTATGATTGTGTATAGATTACAGGGACTTGAACCATGCTACAGTGAAAAATAGGTACCCAATGCCACGAATAGATGACCTCTTTGATCAAATGAAAGGAGTAGTGGTTGTCTTAAAAATTGATTTGCGATCAGGGTATCACTAATTAAGGATTAAGGAAGGCGATATTCCTAAAACTGCCTTTCGAACTCGGTTTGGACATTACGAGTTCGTCGTAGTACCTTTCGGATTGACCAATGCGCCATCAGTATTCATGAGCCTCATGAACGGAGTATTCCGAAAGTACTTAGACCGTTTTGTACAAGTCTTTCTAGATGACATCCTCATCTATTCCAAGAACGAAAGAGAACATGAGGAACACTTGCGAGTGGTGTTGTCTTGCCTTAGATAGAACAAATTGTATGGGAAGTTATCAAAGTGTTCCTTCTTCCAGAAAGAAATTCACTATTTAGGTCATATCATTTCCAGTGAAGGAATATCTGTGGACCCAGAAAAGGTAAAGACCATTATGGAATGGCCAGTGCCGAAAAATGCCCATGAGGTAAGAAGCTTCATGGGGCTAGCAAGTTATTATCGGAGATTTGTGGAGGGATTCTCTAAAATAGCGAAACCCATCACCACTTTTCAATGCAAGGGGGGCAGGTATGACTGGACAAAATAATGTGATAGTGCATTCATTGAGCTTAAGAGGTTACTAACTAGTGTGCCAATTCTGCCAGTGCCAGATATGGAAAAGGACTTTACGGTCTGTACATATGCCTCGAAGAAATGGTTGGGGGTCATGCTAATGCAGGATGGAGGTGTGATAGCTTATGCGTCAAGGAAGCCAAAGAAACACTAGGAGCTTTACACTACTCATGATTTAGAGTTGGAAACTGTAATGCTAGCTCTGAAACTTTGGAGGCACTATCTTGTGGGGTGAAACTTTGAGCTCAAAATGGACCATCAAAGTTTAAAACATCTCTTCACTCAAAGGGATATGAATTCCAGGCAAAGACGATGGAGTGAGTTTATGAGTGAGTACGATTTTGGTATTTCATACATCAAAGGAAAGGAAAATGTGGTCACATATGCCTTGAGTAGGAGACCACATGTCTTCTCCTTGGTACCTTTAAAAGTCAATCTGAGGGAACGTGTGTTGACGCAACTCCATGGAGACAGTTGGTATTTAAAGGTTACTTCAAACCTTCAGAGTGGGAGGCAAATAGATCCAAAGTATGAAGGATATATTCTGGAAGCAGACGAACTATTAAGATACTGAGGAAGGATGTACGTCCCCGAAAGTGGGGATATTTGAAGCATCATACTGAAGGAAGCCCATAGAGCACTTTATTGTGTGCATCCAGGTGTGAATAAGATGTAGTTAGACATAAGGAATCTCTTCTTCTGGGTAGGCATGAAGCACGATGTAGTCCATTTCATCGCCATGTGCCTAGAGTGTCAACAATTGAAAGCCAACCACCACCACCCGTTAGGCCTCCTACAACCACATGATGTTCCTATGTCTAAATGGGAAGTCATTTCTATGGATTTTGTTGTGGGCTTGTCGCTCACATCTCACAGACACAATGCCATTCTTGTGATAGTTGATAAGTTAACCAAGAGTGCTCATTTTATTCCGGTTAGAGACACTTACGATGTCACTGATGTGGCACGTGTGTTTGTAAGTGAGGTTATCCATTTGCACAGGATACCTAAGAATATCATTTCAGATAGGGACTCAGTTCACTTCGGGTTTTGGACAAAGTTTTACTTGATCGGTGTTTGGGGACTCGGTTGAACTTAAGCACACCTTATCATCTTGAAAAAGATTGTTAGGATATTTAGACACTTAGGAGTTAAGTTAAGATCTGCCGGGTATAATATACCGTTAGGTAAAAGTGTGTTTCTTTAGTATGCATTGGTATGCATTTGTAGTTAGAAATCCGACGATCAAGATATGTTCCCGACATAGAATGACCAGGCGGTTCATGCTAGATGTGGCCATTGATCAGGTGGCTTGAAACCACAATTGGTCCATGATCTCTATTTAAAGAGCATGGAGGTCATTTTCAATGATCGATTGTGAGAAAATCTCTGTAAAATCTCTCGCCAATCTTTTCTTTGCATTAATAAAGCTCCAAGTGGTCGCGTTAGGTTTGGGGTCATGGATGTTTCCCATAGGGGTTTCACGCGATGAAACAGCCGGTGTGTTGATATTTGATACGGTTATGTGAATGGTTATTGAATATGTTCATCCTATGTTGGAATACGTGTTACAGCCGAACATGGTATGAGCATTTGAAGACCACTCCTATTGGTCGAGATGCATTAGGCCAAGGTTACCTCATCTCCATTTTTCTAGCATTTTCGTACATTAATGGGTTGAGAGGAATTTGTTCCGATGCGTCACGGAGCACTTGTTTCATTCGGTGCACCGGTTTCACTTTCCCGAAAGGTTTCCGTTTGCCAAGACTCCCGACCATTTGATTCAGATCCGGAGGTATAAAGTTCGAATACGCATTTTTTTAAAATTTTTGCAAGTTTTGATTTTATTTCGGTTTGTATTTTTATTTTCGGTGGTACTCTTTGGTCTGCATTATGCTCTTTGCCCAGCGCCTTATGCGATCTCGGAAAAATCAGAAATAGATAGGAAAATATGCATCTTTTGGGTAAGCTAACGAGGATCTAACCCTTGTTGTCATCGAGAAGCGAAATTTTTTCTTATTGAAAAGAGTTTTTGGAGCATGCTCTCCAAAGCTGTCTTCAACGAACAACAACAAAAACAACAACAACAAAAATCCTCCTTATGAACATTACGTTTTGCTAGACCATTTGGTTAAAACTTGCCTTATTAAGTAAGGGTCTTGAGTTCAAGTCTCTCTTTTGTTACTTTTTTGAAAAGTTCATGCAAAAATTATGTAAGGGTGCATTTCACTTCAAGTATAAAGTGAATCACTATAAGTAGCTTTATATTTTATTTTAGGAGGTTATTTTGCATGCAACTTTTTCTGTTATAAAGTAACCTCATTGTAAAAAGTGATCCCCACTTCTCTTTATAAAGTGGAATTTAACTTCCTTAAAATGCTTTCCCCGCTATCGTGGATTATTTGGTTAGCGTTTATGCCTTTTTAAAAGGGCATAGCTCTCACATCGGAGGTCCGTTTTCCGATTGTTTTGTTTTAAAACCGCTAACTTTTGAGATATTTCTATCCAGGTCATTAGTTTTAGGTTTTAAATTTTCATTGTCTACATATTTAATATGAAGCTCTACAATTACTTTCATGCTTACCAGCGACAACTACTTCAATGGAGATCCCATATGGTGTTATTAAGAAGTAAGGGCCTATATCGGATTACCATGGAAAAGGAAAATTCACCCACTGATGATGATAAGAAAGCCAAAATGAATAGGAATAGCCGAGCTGCGTGGACTAGTGGAATGTCCATCTCTCCTGATCTATGGTACCACCTTCAGGAATTGATGACCCGAAGCAGCTTGGGACAAGATTGAATCGTGTTAGGTAAACTCAATATTATTCCGAGCACAGCTGGTTAGAAATCAAATCACGACCTTGAGTCCAAATTGATTTTTCTTGCATTGAAGGATATCTATCTAAGTTTAAAACACTCGACTTTTTATGTGGATAATGTAACATAACAATGAAGGAAAAGCGTTGCATATATCTTATTCTTTCTAAACTAGGTAGTGCATATTCTATGTTTGTATCGATCTAAAAATGAAGAAGACTTGAAAAACGAGAATTTATTGCAAATTGAATGTTGTAATGTTTAAAACAAAGGATGGTTTACCTTTGTATATTTGGGTACCCATGAAATTACACATAGACAGCATGTAATCGTGAACATAAGCACATAAAGCACAACAATTGATAAAGGAGTTCACCCCTCTTATGGGCTACATCTCCTAGTCCAGCTTCAATGGATCATTATTATTAATTACTCAAAAGTGCTCAAAAACATATCTTACAATGCTCAAACTGACAAATGACTGCTCCAATGGCTTGGGCGTCCAAAACCTATCGGGCTCTTTCGGCACCTGAATCGGTTGAAAATGAAGAAGTTAGGCCTCTGGAAGTCTCCCTTTTCAACTTGTTGTCTACGCATCTACAAAACGCACCCTTCTTCAATGACCTTGGCTCACACGCATTTTAAAACATATAAACCAGCCGTGGTATGCAAACATGGCAGTTGCCAGCCGATAGGATAGTTAAGGCGCCATTCTGCTTACCGGCACACGGTATATGACCTCGCTGGCGATGGTAAAGGTGTGGTTAATCTGTTACCAAACCGTGCAACTTCTTTCCCACTCTCCGGTCATATGAAAACCACGGGCCATATGTTTCAACCCCACGCTTTATATACAAAGGTATGGATATATGGTAAATAAAACAAATTACGCGCGGTTCATTTACAATGGTCATATGAAAACTATGGGTTAAGTTTTATACACCCGCGCCAACCATCGAACTATATGACATGGTCACATACAAAACATACAACCTCGGGCGGGGCTAAGCCGACCGACCATAATGTACAAACTTGTAAATTTAAATACATTTAAACACACTTATATAACAAGGAACAAATAACTTTGTGGCCCCATTGGTCGGTCAGAGTTTGTGAAAGCTATGAGGTGGGGAGGTCCGAGGTGAACCCGGGACTCCCATAACATTTACATATGAAACCAATAACCAAAAAATGAGTGACACGTAGGCCCACCGGGTTGAATTGCGATGTCCTCTTCTAATGCATGTAAAGCGGACACGTGTCAGATCCCGATTCATCAACATCAACCAACCATTGCTTGCCACATCACCTTGTTATGGTCGTATGGTCCACGCCACGTCGGACCGTGCAGTTATCTGACTGGTACAATCAATGTCTAATTTTTTGCCTGTTTGTCTTGGCGAGCAGGATCGCGATATCTTCCTGTCACAATTCCATTTGGTAGTAAATATCCATAGGAATCGGAGAGCGAGATAGATGCAATGACAACGGTACCATTAGCATTCGAGCACTTTGGTGACAAGGTGATCCACACACGATCCACCTCCCGAACGGGAAGCTTTGGACCTCCAAAAGACTATTTTTTCAGTCTATGTGAAGATGAGGGGTATAGTTCCCTCACCCTTCAACCTCAATCCACTTGGCCTTGCTTGGATTCAATGCTGAACCAACTCATAAATACTCCACATTTCCTCGTTTCAAGATGCATTCTCTGTCAAGGATGGTGTCTTCACGCAGTTATGTTAGATATACGGAGAAAAATCATCTATGGAAGGAATCTGAACATTCTCATGATCATCAATCAATGGAGGCTCATACAACAAATTCTCAACATTAACAACAACATACATCGCATATAAGGAAGCAAATCTAAGCGAAAAGCATTGTTACAAATCTTGTCAACAATCTTGAAGGGACCATATCGAATTGGTTTTCAACTTTTTACCTTCTCCTTTAAGCCTCTCCTGGCGATGTAAACCAAACTTCATCACCAACCCGAAATTGTGATCAACCTGATGCTTGTCATGTCTTGTTTTGTACTTGGCGTGACTCCTTTCCAACTGCTCTTACCACTTGATGTATCTTCTGAATTTGTTCAATGAACTTCCTGCGCCCTATCAATATCAGCGCAGCGACAACAATATCTTTCCCAAAGATAAAATCTAAAGGCGACTTGGGAAAATAGCCAAAGCATGCCTCAAATGGTGACGTTTGAGTCGAATAGTGCTGCTTCGTTATGCGCATGTTGAGCGTGGGTGTAAATGTTCATCCCAAAGTTTAAGATGCTTACGCAATAAGCCACGAAGAAGATGTACCAGCGTAGATTCACCACCTCACGACCGACCGATTTTATGCGTGGGTGAAAATTTGTGCTCTTTTTAATTTTGTTGTCCATGAGTGCCCATAAAATCTACCAAAAACTTCCAACAAATGGGAATCCGTCCCGGAAATAATGGACTTGGGCAAACCAAAATGCGCCCAAAATTTGAAGAGTTTCAGTAATGCGTTTGTTACGCATTTGTTACATAAGTACAAGACATCGGAGATACACATCTTGCTAAAGTGATCAACCACAACATAAAGATAATCATGACCTCTTCGACATGGGTAAACTACCAACAAAATCCATGGAAATACTTTCCCCAAAAGTTGAGAAGAGGCCGGAAGTGGAGTGTACAAATAACTTTTGATTACTAAGGTTTTGCTGCCGCTTACCTAGCGAACATCCCTCGAACATACCCATGAAACACTTTCAATTTCATCTTAGGCCGGTAGCGATTATCTTTGCAAATTTTCCTTGTCACTTCACCAAAATGACCAACAATGAGAGAGAATGCACTTCTCTTATGATGTTAATTCTTTCTCCACAATGGAATACACAACTTGCCAAGATGATACAAAGAGATTAATATGCACATGATAATCCAATTCTTCAACATGGTTAGAGTGGCACAAAGTTCATACACCTCTTTAAAGTGAATTAACTAAAGCATATTGCTCCACCCTTATCTTTCAATGCATTATGGGACTACGCTTAAGAATAAGCGGAAGCACTAATAATGAGCCTTGAAAGCATATTAAAACTTTTGTTCAAACTAGGTGGTAGAGAATGGGCATGGTGCTTGTATCCTTAACGAATTAGAGGATAACGATTTTTAGCTGTAATTTTGTTCAAAGCCATGAAATCGGCACACATTTTCCACGTGCCATCTTTCTTTGGAACTAACACAATTGGAGATCCACATGGCGAAGAACTTTGAACAATTACCCCTTTGTCTAACAAACTCACGAGATTTGTTTTTGTCTTCATTATTTTCCATATGACATTCTATACATACCAATATTTGGAAGTGGACAATCTTATTTATGGCGAATTTCATGTTGGATTCCCTCTTTTGGAGGCAACCCTTGGGTTCTTTAAACATGTCATCGTATTGATTAACAACTTCAAAATGGTGGATTTTAACTTTTCATCGCAACCTTGAAATGCCCGTTCTCAACATCATTTTAGGTTTTGATCATTAAGAAGAACAAAATTTTTACTAGCATTAACTAACCTCTTCATTTTCCCTCCATTTATGATTGATAAATTCATCTTCTTAATTTGATCTTTGACAAGATACTCAACCCCATCTTTAAACAAATGATACTTATTCTCGGCGATGAAAATAGCTTTCTAGCTATCAGCCTGATAAGGACTCCAACACAATACCACATATATCAACGGAATCACATCAAGCTCTACTTCATCAATTAGCGGTTATAGCAAACCTAAGTTTACACTTCTGGTTACTTGTAACTTAGCATTTATCACATATCCAACCAAGAGGGTGTATGGCTTAGGATGGACTTGTTTCCAACTTAAGTTTCTTAGGTCTCTTCTGAAATAAGGTTTGCTTGTGATCGAGAATCAAATAACGTGTCTATCTTGTATGTTTTGAAATAACACTTATATGAAAAAAGTTCAATTCTTGTTTTCTCTTGTTGAGTTATTTTACATTAGCATTACTTGAAGAGCTAGTACTGCAACAGAACCATTACCTTGATAAACCAAGGCTGTAATCTTTGTTTCATCAACCGAATCCAAACCTAAGTCTTGAAGAGCGATCATAACCGTTTGAGCACCCTTGTTGTTGCCAAACTTCTTGGGTCTTCTTTCGGATGAAGCTTCCAACAATGGTCTTCATCATGGCCATCTTTTTGAACAATGTTTGCATGTGAAGACTTTTCTCCCTCCTTCTTCATAGTAGCATTCTTCCACGCCATTGCCTTTGAATTTCTTCTTTCCCTTGTCTCCATGGGTGAATGTCTTCTTGAAACCCTCATGAGTATCATTCCCTCCCCTTGCTTCCAAATGAGTAAGCACATTACACAAACACATCTAAGTTAGGAGTTAAACATGGTATAGTATGCCTCAAATAACTATGCAAAAGCACCAATATATTTGAGCAATGTTTCCTGTGAGACAAATCAACTCCCAAAACCAAAGCTCTTCTCCTAAATTCACGAGGTAAGGCACATGTGCATTGCTTTTGCTTGTCTAAAATTATACCATTCCATGGTTTCCTTTTGTTTATATGCCAATGGATAGAGTTGTTTTTTAATTGCTATAGTAGAAATCATTCCAAAGAAGGAAAAAAATTCTATGTTTTTCATTTACCTGCACGTGTCTTAGATTCCCACCAAATAAGTGTTGAACCATCTAATAATCTTAATGAAGCAAGTTGTATTTTGGATTCATCATGTGGATCTTTTGTATTCTACAATATACTTCAATTTGGCGTATCAATTATCCTAACTTTTAGTAGTTAACTACTCCATTTGTAAATTGGCAATTCAAATTTTATATCAAGCTTTATTGAAGGAACTTTCAGAGGGTTTACCATGCCTTGGAGAATTGAGGAAGATGTTTGAACTAGTAGAGAAGAAAAAGAAGAATATGGAGGTGAGTGTGGTGGAGAAGCACCATTTCCCTCCATTTCCATTTGAGTTTTGTCACCATAGCCTCCCTTATGCATTGAAGGGGTTTGGGGCCTTCACCCTACGACATTATGTTATATTCCATCAAGATCTTCATCATAACTCTCAACTCCATGACAGCACATGCGAGATCTTCCTCTTTTTGGAACACGTTCATGACTTTCTATGCGAGCCATGCTTGGTGAATGTCTCTACGAAACTTGCGGTGAATGAAGCTACTTCCTCCTTGTGCCAGGATGAGAACTTGGCTCCACAAGTTGACCTTCTACTCCTCTTGTGAGTTTTCAACCTTGTGAGCATAAAAACAAAACTTACAAACAATCAAGTCTTCTTCATTTTTAGATCACTGAACTCTTCAGATCTTTCAGCGATCTAAAAATGAAGAAGACTTGAAAACTTGAAATTTATTGCAAGTGAGATGTTATGTGTTTAAGGCAAAATGATGAGTTTGCAACACATATATTTAAGGATCTTATGAAAATTACACATAGACAACAACATGAAATCATTGAACATAAACACATAAAGCACAACAATTGATAGGAGTTCACGCCCCTCTGCCAGGCTACATCTCACTAACTCGAGGCACAATGAATCATTATTATTAATTGCTCAAAAGTGCTCAAAAAAATATCTTACAATGCTCAAGTACGACAAACCGGCTGCTCCAAAGTGGCTGAGGCGTCCCAAAACCCTGTCACGGAGCTCTTCGACACACCTCAATGCGTCCGAGAAAAATGAAGTTATGCCTCCTGTAAGTCTCCCTCTTCAACTTGTTGTCTACGCATCTACAAAGTACACACCCTTCTTCAATGAACATGGCTCCTGCCGCGTTTTAAAGCGTGAAAACCGACCGATACGCAACCGTTACAGCGGTTCTAAGCGGGAGCCGGGTTAAAGGAACGCATGGCCCTACTTAGCCCTCGACGCACTGGTATTATGGTGCATATGACCTCATGCGTGGTAAAAGGTGGTTAATCCGTTGCCAAACCGTGTAACTCCTCTTCCACGCTCCGGTCATATGTAAAAGCCACGGGCCATATGTTTCAACCCCGCACTTTATATACAAAGGTATGGATATATGGTAAATAAAACAAATTACGCGCGGTTCATTTACAATGGTCATATGAAAACTATGGGTTAAGTTTTATACACCAGCATGTAGGTGGACTATACTTGACGCTGGTCATACAAAGAGCATACAACCTGAGCGGGCTAAGCAGACCCGACCCCCTGCCCAATGTACAAACTTGTAAATTTAAATACATTTAAACATATACTTTTAACAAGCAATAACTTGTGGCCCATTGGTCAGGCAGTCATGCGAAGGTGCTATGCATGGTGGGAGAGGTCCGAGAATTGAAATTACGAACTCCCATTACATTTTTATATATGAAACCAATAACCAAATAATGAACGACACGTGGTGCCCTCGGGTTAGGCCACGTGTCCTCATACTATTCGCTCATAAATGGACACGTGTCTGATCCTGATTCATCAACATCAACCAAACATTGCTTGCCACATCACGCCCAGTACGATTAGATGCGGTCACGCCCGCGTCGGAACCCGATGCCGGTTGAACCCTGTCGGTGATCTAATTTTTTGCTTGTTTGGCGTAAGCGGATGTGATATATTCTCCATCGGAGAGTCCATTTGACAAAGTAAATACCACCGGAATCAGGAAGAACAGACGGACGCAATGTACCTTTGTTTTAGGTAGCATTCTAGGCACTTTGAAATTTGAGCAAAGTTTGATCCACAGTGATTATCTACCTTATATGCCATGAAGGGGTTGGCGGGGAATGAAATCATCAAAACATATCGCCAGTAAAACCGGTGAACGCTTTTTGTCGCCGGACATGCACTTTACGCTTGTTTCCTTCAGCGCACCTTTGCTACGCTTCTTTAGCCGATGGTGGCAGTTGGGGGCATCTTATCGCTGGCTGGAGGATAAAGCCATATTTTAACGCTCTAAATGAATGTAACTTCAGAAATATTTGAGGTGATGATAGATCTCTTAGTGGTGTGGGATGCGGAACAATTTAGGTAGAAAATGATCATTTCAATGATGTATTTTGTGTTCCTAGTCTTTCTTGTAACCTTATATTGGTATATCAAATCACTCATTCGGTGAAGGTAAAAGTAGGTGGGAGTTTCCGCACCTCCTCAAGTTGTAATCAAGGATCTAAAGATCCTAAGCATGTTGCACAGGAATTGATGACTATTACGGGTTTGGCTGGTTGACAACTTTGGGTCCTCTGACTTTTCATCGATTTTTGTTGCTCATGGTGACTTGAGCAAACTTGGCATGGGCGGTTTAGTCATCTAAACTATAAACTCATTGCAACAACTATGTAATCAACGAGATGGTGGTGGTGTCTTGACATGCGAGAGATGGTGCTTTGTGACCGGGTTGTTCTCGGCAGAAACATCAGCCGGGATAACTTTAGCGTGCCTCTGGCATGCCTTGAGTCCTTTGACTTGTTCCAGGTGATTTGTTGTGGTCCTTTCTTCTCCCTTCTGGGTGCAAGTATTTATTAACTTTCATTTGGTGACTTTGAGACATACTTGGGTTTACTTAAAAATCAAGGTGAAGTTTTGACAAGTTTTTGGCCTACAAGGCCCTTGTAGAAAAATCTAGACATCAAATTCAAAGGTTCAGAGCAGGATAATGGAGGCAAATATGTGAACAATAATTTTACAAGTTCTTGCACTACAAAGGGCATCCAAATTTTAAACCTGCTTGTTCCATATACACCTCAACAAAATGGTGTTCTTGAGAGAAAAGGACAGCACATTAAAGGAAATGGCTAATTGTGTGATCCAATCTAAAGGATTAAGTCTGATTTGGTAGGAAGAAATCAGCCCGATGCAACAATGCTCCACAAGGAAACAAAATATAACACGAGGAAAGAAGCTTGGACTAAAATTAAACCCGGTGTAAGTCACTTCCATGTATTTAGAAGTATAGCATGGGATCACATACCTGATGAGAAAAGTAAAGCATTGCAGCCTAAAGTGAGAGGTGTATATTTGTTGTTTATTAGAAGATGTCAAAGGATATAGACACCTTCCAACCATTATGTGGTATTTAGAGGTTAGTTGGTTGATGAAAATCTCTTGGCGCAGAGCTAATTAGAAGTTGTTTTACTTGACACATGAGAGCCATCTTCGACGGAGTTATTGCAACTATACGATTCCTGTGCAGTTTTCTTTAGATGATGAAAGTGAGGACAAAAATCCACCTCCACCTAACGTTTCAGCCCAGATGGGTCCTTTGGGCTGGGAACCAGCACCAATTCCACCGCTTCCTAGATGGGTCCAGTTCAACCAGCAAGCCCATTGGTGATCTTATCAGTGATCCTTGGATCAACATCGGAACATGTTCCATAGATTCCAATGAGCCTCTTCCTGCTGGCTCACGTTTGAGAGCCGATGAAGTCTAGAGACATTTCACGAAGCTTGGGTCATCAGTTAGGACACAACAATGAATAATTATCGTGTGGAAAATGATACTTGGATCTTGTACCTCTTGCCTAAAGAAGAAAACTTGTTAGATGCAAATGGGTATACCGAACTAAGTATGCATCAGATGGAAGTATTGAAGGGCACAGAAGTCTTGATTAGTTTCCAAAGGATTTCCCAAGTTTAAGGCATTGACATAATGAAACCTTTTCCCCTATAAAATGAATTCCATCCATGTATTTCTTTTGTCGCTCCACATAAATGGGAGGTCCTTGAATCGGATGTTAAATCTGCCTTCTTGCATGGTGATTTGAAAGAAGCAATCTACATGGAACAACCTCTGGTTATGTCGAATGACTCTAGCCTTGTTTGTTGCCTCAAAGAAATCTCTTTATGGTCTCAAGCAAGCTCTCGAGAACTGGTATGCCAAAATGGATAGCTTTCTTATTGCCACTGGATTACCAAATTCATTTGGTCTGTGTCTGTACCAAGAAGAGTAGGAAGCCATTATCATCCTTTTCCTTTATGTTTGTGACATATCCTTACTAGTAGTGACTCAAAACTTTTAAACCATGAAAACCAACCTTAAGAAGAAAATTTGGAAATGAGGACTTAGGCGTTTTGCATATTTCCTTGGCCTCAAGGTTTTGCAAACTAATGAAGGAATTTTTCTTTCCCAATCTAAGTATGCTTGTGACCTTCTTAAAATTACGGCTTTCACATGGATGATTGTAAGCCCACCCCTTCTCCCTTCGATTCGGAATCAAGAAAGCTTTCTACCATACTTCTCACGAGTTGATGCTACCCTATATGCGTCGATTGGTTGGTGACCTCTTATATGACTCGCCTTTCGTCTGATCTTTCCTTTGTTGTTGGTCTTGTTGCCGATATATACGAAACACCCCATGAAACCATTGGAAGCTGACTAAAGGATACTTATTATATGTTCGTGGTACTATTAGGTTTGGGATACATTACAGTTTAGGGGACTCCCACTTATTGGTTGGTTTCACTTATTCAAATTGGGAAAACAACCCTTATGATCGAAATTCTACTACATTTTATGTTTTTAGCCTTTTTTCAAGACTATCACTTGGCCCTGTAAGAAAAAACATCCTATTGCACTTTCTTAAGCCAAATCAAAGTACCGAGCAGCGGTAAACGCAAGTCAAGAAGCCATGTGGCTCCGACAGATCCTTTCAAAGTTTGAATTCCAACAAAAAACGTTTGACCAACCTTTAGTGTGACAATCAAAGTACCATCAAGCTCACCAAAGACCCAGTTCAACATAAGCATAGAAAACACAGCCGAGCTACACATGCACTTCATCAGATCGATCGCGGTCAAGTTATTGAAGTGCTCTTTCGAGGAAGATCAGAGTTAGGACATTTTCATAAAGTATCTTATAGAAGCGAATTTTTCCAAAATTGATCTATGTTAGGAGTTAGGAAGTTGTCATTAAAGGGGGATAGGCTCTAATGCCTCCTTCCTTATCCTATTTGTGTCATTATTGTAGAATCCTTCAATCTATCCCAAGTTGTTCTTAAGGGGATGTTAGGATATTGGAACACTTAGGAGTTAGTTAAGATCTACTTGGTCCCTACAATAACAATACGTTAGGTAAAAGTGTGTTTCTTTAGTATGCATTAGTATGCATTTGTAGTTAGGAAATGGAAACCGGTCTGATATGTTCCCGACATAGAGTGATCGGCCGGTTCATGCTTCTCTCGATCTTAATGACCATTGATTTGTGAGAAGCAGCACCGATTGATCCATGATCTCTATTTTAAAAGAGCATGGAGGGTCATTTACCAATGATGTCGATTGTGAGAAAACTCTTGTAAAATCTCTCTGTAATCTTTTTCTATCGATTGTGAGAAACTCTCTTGTAAAATCTCTCTGTAATCTTTTTCTTTGCATTAATAAACTACTCCAAGTGGTCGCGTTGGCTGGGGCTGTGGATGTTTCCCCGTAGGGGTTTTACCACGTGAAAACATCGGTGTGTTGATCTTTGATATGGTTATGTGAGTGGTTACTGAAGGTGTTCGTCCTCTGTTGGAATACCTGTGTTGTCGAACACAAATGGGGAAACTAAGAGAGTAAATCAAGTCATGGAACACATGCTTAGGATGTATATCATGGATAATCAAACCCATTGGGAGAAGTACCTACCTTTGGTAGAGTTCGCCTACAATAAAAGTTTTCATAGCTCCATCGGAATGCCACCCTACAAAGCTCTGTATGGAAGGCCATGCAAAACACCGTTGAGTTGGGATAGATTAGAAGATCGAGTAAAATTTGGGCCAGAATTGATTCAAGAGATGGAGGAACAAGTGATTCAGATTAGGTAGAGACTAAAGGAAGCACGGGATAGACAGAAAAGTTATGTGGATGCACATAGGATTGATCGAATTTATAAAATGGGAGATCAGGTTTTCATTCATATCAGGCCTAATAAGAGTACAATTCAGTTCGGGAAGGGGACAAAGTTGTCACCTCGATTTATAGGACCGTTCAGAGTCCAAGAGAAAATTGGACCCGTTGCCTATCGTCTCATACTACCACCCCACTTGCATAAAACTCATAATGTTTTTCATGTATCTATTCTACATCATTATGTTGTTGATGAATCACATAAACTAAATTGGAAGGCATTGCAGGTATCAGACATGAGAACCCTATTGGTAGAACCGTTACGCATATTGGACCGTAGAGTCTGACAGCTCAGGAGCCGTCTAGTAGACCAAGTTAAGGTCCAGTGGAACAAGTATAGTCCAGGATCTGCTACTTGGGAAGATGCCGAGACGTTACGATGAGATTTTCCCTCACTTTTTTGACCACCTCGAGAATATGTTTCTTGAAGGTTGGGTGTATGTAACACCACCTTTTGACTTGGATAGCCGGGATTACCTAAGGCCTAAACACCTTTATTTTCTATTCACAGTGAAACTATTAAATGATACACTTGAACTTTTAAGACATATGAACCTTTATGAATGTTTAAATGTATTTGAATTATGATGGATATGATGCAATATATTGTGAGAATGTAAATTTTATGAATGTTTAAATGTATTTAAATAATGATGGATATGATGTAATATATTGTGAGAATGTAAATTTTATGAATGTTTAAATGTTATTGATGATGTTGGATATGATGCAATCTATTATGTGAATGATAATTCTATGAATGCGTAACGTTAATTGAATTATGGGATATTATGAGATCTATTTCTAACTTGAAAACTTTGATGTTAAAGTTGTTGGTATGGGGATACCGAATTGAGATTTTAGTTGTATGCAATTACATGATAATAATGCATAGATGCGTATGAGTTTGTGTTACAGACTAATCTGCAGGTCATTGGGCTATGAAATAGCCAAGGGATAATGATAATGAAAGTGGATGTCGTGACCACTGACCGAGAAACAATATGGTATGAATCTTTTATGTGAAATTATATTGGTTTGGATGCATTGCTATGATATGTGGACTAGTGCAGGATTTYGGGTGGTGAGACTACCCAAAACTGAATAGACGATGACAAAACTCCCAGCAACATGGTGCCACTGACATTCCATTGTAGGGTGTGGACCCTAGTAATGATTAGGAGGGGTGGAGGCATTTCCCACCGTGTATCCTCCAAAACCTGAAGTGATGGGAGGACGGTGTTAGCTCACGCTCCCCTAGACGTGTGATGATGACTGTTAGTTGCATGCTGGGGAAGTTTGGTCAAGATAGTGACACTTCCACTTACGGGTTCTATTTGGAGTTAGGTCAATATATAGTTGACGCTCCAATATAGTCTAGTAGAGGAAGGATAGGAATGGAAGACGGAAGTAAGTTAGGGAGGAAGGATGAATAGAAATAGTTGAGAGTGTATGGAGATTTGTCTTATGGTGGAATTTATTGTTTTTCCTTTTGAAAAGAAAATAGATATATATGAATATTCATAATTATGTAACTAAACTACAATTGTCTAAATAACATTTTTGAGCTAGATAATTGTAATTAAAGTATTTCGCAAACATTTGATTGGTTTATTGTCTTTTATAAAATGAATAGTCTTGTTGAATGGATTGGATGCATATGGAAATTACTATAGAGATGATAGTTATTGTTATTAGTACATGCACGAGACTTGTATGTACTAGCTACACATGCATTTCTTGCACATGTACACTAGTATGTATGAGTTTTCTTGGATTACTTACTAATAATATCGGTTATTGTTATGAATGTGTGAACCATGTTTCTTTTCCCTTGTATCATAAAATACTTTAACTTCGGGACGAAGTTTCCTAAAGGGTGGGTGTATGTAACAACCCTAGTTAAATAATTGTTTAAGGTTTATTAAGTTTAATTAAATAAATAATTAACTGTCCTACTGTATATTAGTTAAATAATGATTATTTATTAATAATATTAATTAATTAATTATTGTTTAATGTATATTAATTAACTCATTTAATGTTTGGGTAACAAATTAAAGTTTAATAAATTTTAATTTATTTAATAGAAAACTTAACGTATTGAGGGATGGTTGGCATTGAATGGAGGGATAAGGTGGTTGGAATTGAATGGATGGGGGGATATGAGGGGGAAAAGACATTCGAGAGGGGGACTTTGGATTTGAGGGGCATAGAGAAATTTTGGAGAGAAGGGGAGATTGTATTGGAAAACTGCATTTTCTGGTTTGAGGCTGGAGGAATTTGTTGGACTGTTACAGGGGAGCATCGGTTGCTGGGAGTTTTGGGCTCGAGGGCCAGGAATCCTCACAGAATCCTGGAGCTAGGGAGCCAGATAGGCTCTGTTCCTAGCTGGCAGGGAGGAAAGATTCGATTTTGGGTAGAGTTTGGGCAGAGCAGCGAGGACAGACGGAGTTGGGGAAACAACGTCACTGAGAGGTATTTATGTCATTATCAATATGATGGTTCACTATTTTACTAAGCCGTGTATGTTTAATTATATATATATGATTTGTATATCAGGTTGCTCAATTATGATTTGTTGAACCATGAATTGTTAGTTTGTTAGTTGTTGAATATAACCATTGTACAAAAAAAATATATTATGATATAAATTTTATGCTTAAATGTATTAAGTTTTAGGTTCTATTAGCAGGACCCTTACAAGAGGTTACATTTCATAGAATCTCACTTTGTAAGAATTGACAACTTGAAAAGTCGAATTACCCGAAGTCCCAAAATCCAAAATGAACAAGGACCATCAGATCTGGAGAATATACGATGACCGTTAGATTAGGGAGATCTATGTCAGTAGAATACCTCAGCATGGACATGTGGCAGACCATGTTAGCAGACCATGTCAGCAAGGAAATGTGACAAACCACGTCAGCAGACCACGTCAACTAGGACATGTGGCACAGTCAAATAATGACAAGTGTCAAGATGAAATCGACATTTCAGGTACGTGTAAATCATGAATATGAGTGACACATGGCAGCTACTCATCTTGCATGTCATCAAGTGATGTAAGTAAGTTACGTCACTCCGGGATTTTTACTTTGGGAGTTTTAACACCAACACTTTCCCAAAGTCCCGAAGTCTCGAAGTGGACACGATTCGTCCGATTTGAAGATAACTTAGGGAGATTTCTCATCCATCGATCTACTACAGTGGAAGAATAGTGTAAGTGGAAATTTTAACCAACAGAAAGCGATCTCCACCATATTATGACTTACCACAGTAGGTGATCACTCAGAAGGAAAATGGAGAGGCGTCTATTCGAAACCTCCGAAGTCCCGAAGTGGACATGGGTCGTCCGATCTGTAGAATACTTCGACTGCATTCTCAACCATTGATCAAAAACACAGTGGAAGGATAGCGTAAGTATAATAGTCGGAGTCCCGAAGTAATCTGTGGCCATCCATCTCACTTATCGATTAAGTCCCAGCCGTCGGATTAAGCAATGAAAGGATAAGTACAAGGATCGAATATGGCCATTAATCTAGTTCTGCAAAATAAACGTGAACCATTTGATATGTTTAGGGAAATCATATTTAGGAGATTTGAAAGGTTACAAGTTCCGAAGTCTCGAAGTCACGACAATCATCCATTTCATCAGGGAGATTGAATCGTGACTGTTGAATTAATAAGAACTTGTTTGGCCTAGTGTTTGGTCACCATTATTGGTCACATGATATAAGAGATTTAAATGAAAATATAATACGTTGATTTAATTGGTAAGCCCGTGGTTCTGTAACGCTCAATCACATGTAATGGTTTGAAGGAAGCGCCTTCGCAGAATTCGGTTTTTGTGAAAATAACAAAGATTCGGGATCGAGTTTAAAGAATGAAATTGATCCATATGTGATCAATTTATGAAAATCCTTCACAGTAAAAATAATAATCAATGATTATGGTTAAGTTAAACAAAGATGTGAAATGGTTCAAACCAAGGGACACATTGTATCACTCTCACAACATTTTGAAGAATATATAAACGAGGAAGAGTGTTGAGAAGAAAGGGGTCTCTACAATCCAGATCAGAAGATCAAAAGTAGAAGCAGATTCTAGGAAGGAAAGATGAAAGATACTTATGAAGTGAGGGTGGAAGGGAGGAGCATGGAAGGATTCATATCCTTAATAGGCAAATTGTAAGAGATAAGGGAGTTGGAGTTTCCTGGGGTTGGTGCCCTAAATACAAGGGAGTTGGTTCTTCCTAGGGTTGGTGCCCTAAAGACGAGGGAGTTGGTGCTTCTTAGGGTTGGTGCCCTGAAGAAGGGGATTGGTGTCTCCTAGAGTTGGTGCTCTAAAGAGGATTGGTGTCCTTCACTATTCTTTATTTGAACTTGTAATTCTTGTTAAATATATTTATAAAATTGATTTTTCATAGAATTCATTGTTGGTTCATTGTGATAATCAATAAAATATAAAAAGTATCTGCTAATTGTTGAAAAAAGGGTAATACTGATTCACCCCCCCTCTCAATATTCAGACACTTTCATCCCTAATGGATCAACACAAATTCTCGTATGCCAACACATGCGAGGAATGCTTCGTCAAATGGTCAGAGTATGAGAAGAGTCATCCACTTAAGTGAAACCATTTGATGTCTCTTAGAATGCAGAAAGATGGAAGCACCATGTGGCGATGTTTTGTTTTACTTAGCTTGCACTTTTGATAATTATTTTTAGTTAATGATTTCTTATAAATAAGAGGATCAACCTTTTAGAAAAGGTCGATGGTTTTGGAAAAGACCCTCATTTTTGGAATCGTAAAGAACTATTTTAGAAATACCTTAATTGAGAAGTCATGTTTAGGACCAAAGACAAACTTTTGTTTTCATCAAAGGCGTGTTTGATTGGATATAAGGAGGAATTACTTTCGACTTTATCTCATGAATGGATGTTGTAATGAGTAAGAGTTCCTGAATCTATTGATAAGTTATCTGATTTGATATTTTTATAGTTCTTGTCTCTAATGATGGAAAGAAAATCGGTGTGTTAATGTGTGATTAGTGATTAGAGATAAGGAAACTAATTTTCTTGCCATAATTTTATTGCATGTATGTTCTCTTTCGATAATTGTATCTCAGTGAATAATTGAAATTCCAGCAAGTTGACGTATTAGTACTAGGATTGTCACAAGTGTGAAAATATTTATCTGCATGCTTGAGCACAAGGGTTATCCCAAGCTCAGATTTCTTCAGTAGTTAAGATTTTCCTTTTTCCTAGTTTTTTTATACTAGAATACATCTTTTACCAGACCCATATAATAAATAAATTACAAAAAGAGAACATTTAAATTGAAGGAGAAAATTTCATAAGAATACATCCTATCAATCACAATGTAAAACCCATCGATTATTTGGCTGGATCGACAGATCTAGAAAACCATTCCACTATCAAACGTTGCAACGTCTAATTGGTCCTTGGTGGTAGGTTTGGTTCATGCTGTTGAGTAAAATGGATTTAGGACCCCTCAACAGAATTGGCACTATAATTGGAGCACTACCCTTAGCTCCGTTACTTCCTCACAGAAAAAAAGTAAGCAAACCAGTGGTCGACACCCCCAACCAGGTTTTTGTTCACACAGTAGAAGACTTGATAGATTTCGACCTCACCGATATCGAACATCCCCTCAATATAATCCTTGAAACACCAGCCAGTAACTTCTCTGAGCCCGACGATCTTGAATCTGACGAGGAAGGGTTTAACTCGGATCACTGAGCCTCAGATTCGGGTGACATGGAGGATAACAATGATAATAATGAAGAAAGGGGAAACCCACATCAAAATAATCAACCATGGTTGGCCAGAGATGCTCTGGAAATCCTCGGACGAGTACATAACCTTCCCTGACATCCAGAAAATTCACTCCCTAAATTTGACCCTGAAACTTCAGGATTTCCTGAAGACCATATCAAAAATTTAATACTAGCTATTAGACTGATGAATGTCCAACATGAAGACATAGTTTGCATGATTTTCCCTTGTACCTTTGATAAATCAGCCTCTACATGGTATTTTAACATGCCTGTACGGTCCATAACTAGTTGGAGGAACTTTCAAAATGATTTTTTAGACAAATTTGCAGAAGAAACCACTACAGGAGCTTTGATGGCTAAATTGTTCACCACCACCATGAGTTCAAAAGATAAATTTAAATACTTCAATCAACGATTCACCACTATCCTGAAAAAATTCCAACCTGAAGCTAAACCCACTCAGGAGTTGCAAATCGAAGTATACACTAATGCTCTCCCTACTTCCATTTCCATGTTTGTAAAAAGGGATGCCAAAACAACCCTAGATGAGAATTTAGAGGAAGACAAAACAATTGAATTCCAAATGAAGGGATGTAAAGAATGCCAGGTCTCATTAGTTAATAAGGAATCTCAACCTCCACCTAGGAGAAGAATCTTGTTGACCAGGCCCCCAGGGAAAAAAATAGAACAAGGTCCCGAAAAGGGAAGTGGAGACATAAAATACCTACAATGGATGATTAAGAAGTTTTCAAATGAAATCATAGACATGAAAAGAAGTGCAGAAGAAGGAAACCAAGGCCAATGGCCCTATAAACCCCTTTTTAAAATAAACCCACCATTCAAAGAAATTGAACCTCCCCCAACCAACTTAAACATCGACCTTGGCAATGTAGCATCTTACTCTTTTTGTACCTATCACCAAGAGAAACATTCTGAAAGGGACTGTCCCCAATGGGTGCATGCCATTAATTTGATGGAAAATCGATTCCTAGATGAAGTTTCCCTTACCAAACAATCAAGCAGCTCAACGATGAATATTGTTGATCAGGAAGAAGTTGACCCATCGAAAGAAACAACCATGATGTTGTGGGACCTTGACCTGCCAATGCCTTCCGAAGACATATTTGAGGTTCAACAACCACCCGCTGAGGTTTTGGCTGTGAAAACACGAAGTAGGGGTCAATAGGTCTCAAATGACCTTAACACTGCCCAAACATCGAGAGGAAAACCAACATATGATCACAATAAAGAACGTTTTGTCTCCCAAAGAAACCCTATAAACATTCACACACGAGAATCGCCCAAGATAGACTACAACATAGTAGAATATTTAACAAGATTAAAAGAAAATGTATCAGTCATGGACATGTGTAGAATTCCCCAACAAAAGGACTTTATGTTACAATCCTTGAAGTCATTAGAGACTCCTATAAAAAACACTAACCAAGGAGAAAATCCATGCCCCATGGATCTAGGAAATAAACCAACTGTAAACGCTTTCTCTAAAGATAAAAAATGAAATCCTTTTGTCCCACCGTCCCTCTTGACATTTGAAGTCTTCAACAAAAACCTCCATAAGTGTTTTATTGACTCAAGGGAATCCTCTAATGTTATGTCATTATCTATCTGCAAGAAGTTAAATGCAGTCCCCCCTTAAAAGTGATAAACATGTGATACAACTAGACAGAACCCAGATGAAAGTTATGGGAGAACTCAACGATGTCATGATCAGAATGGAAACACACCCGAAATTTACTCAAGTAATCGACATCATTGTAGTAGATATACGAGAAGCTTATGGACTGCTACTTAGTTGAGATTGGTCCGAGAAGTTGAATGGATACTTTAGCACATATTGGGCTCTTCTTTTCTTTCCGTTAAAGGGACACACAAACATGATTAGGATCGATAGGGAAAGGTATCTAAAACATATTGTCATTGATTTAGAAGCCCTCAACGTACCCTCTTCGGCAGATTTCCCCGTGCTAGGAAACTACTCATGTGACTCTGATTTCGGTAATTTATCCCCTCTCTCATATAATGTTCCTCTTACTCAAAACTTTGAAATGACTTTTCAAGAAAATGTACCGACAGCGGTAGAAGAAACCCTCTTATGTCAAGAACCTCTATTGGAAACCAAGGAGTAGATAGGTGGAGAGGAAGAAGTGGGTAGGCAAAGAGAAGTTGATGCCTTTCTCTCACAAGTTTGGACCTTGTACTTTGATGGATCTAAGTCACAAGAAGGATCAGGAGCAGGGTGTATCCTCATTGATCCGAAAAGTAAACGAAATTTCCTGTCGTGCAGACTAGAATTTGAATGCACTAATAACATCGTCGAGTATGAATCTTTAGTGCAAGGGATAAATAAATCCATAGAATTAAATGTGAAAGAAATAAAGGTTTTCAGATATTCTGAAATCATCGTTAGACAAGTAAGGAATACTATACATTGCAACTCTCCCCACCTGAGAAATTATCAACAATAAGTGCACATGCTAATAGAACATTTTGAAGCTTTCAACATTACAGCGATTCCTAGAACAAAGAATACTCTTGTTGATTCCCTGGCCACCGTTGCCTCGTGGCTATCCCCTTTATAAGACTACGAAGCCACCTGGTTCACTGTGGAGATACTCTACAAACCATCAATGCCCAACAATATTTCTAATTGGAAGGTCTTTGAAGGAGATGAAAAAATCATAAACTTTTTAACCAATCAGGAAAATTTTAAACATCTATCTATTGAAGATGAAATATTCCAGGAGAAACTAGTAGAAATTGATCCCCATGAACAAAGAGGTGGAACAGATCACTTTACTAACAAACTGAGGTTCCACACGATAATGAAAGGGGTATCCAATTTGGAAAACCTCTTTGACTTAAGGGAAAGATTTAAAGGGTCAACAAACATGAAGATAGGGAGCTCCTATCCCATGTACAAGACTGTAAACCTAGGAACCCTGGAAAACCATAAGAATATAAATCTTGGTAAGACAGTGTCTAAGGAAGAAAGGAAAGCCTATCTCAAACTTTTTAGAGAATATCAAGATTTTTTTGCGTGGTCCTACTGAGATATGAAGACTTATGAAACTCGCATCATTCAACACACAATCCCGT
Organism: Picea sitchensis; assembly: GCA_010110895.2. NCBI lineage: Eukaryota > Viridiplantae > Streptophyta > Pinopsida > Pinales > Pinaceae > Picea > Picea sitchensis. The sequence goes on from SNQJ01S0002285.1 coordinate 162,479, forward strand.
TAAAACCCGAAGTAAAACCCTTCCAACAGAAACTATGAAAGTACCACCCCTCTCTAGAGCCCCTCATGTGTCAAGAGTTAAATAAATTACTAGATGCTAAAATTATCTTTCAGGTTAGACACTTTGTCTGGGTAACAAATTTAGTTCCTGTAAGGAAAAAGTCTGGGGAGATCCTCCTATGTGTGGATTTCAGAAACCTCAACAGAGATCTGAAAAGGACAACTACCCAGTCCCATCGATGGAGAAACTCTTGCAGACGGTAATTGGTTCAGATATTTTCTCTCTGTTGGACAGTTTTTTAGGTTACAACCAAGTTCTAGTTTCAGAGGAAGACCGATTGAAAACTACCTTCTAAACCAAGTGGGGAACCTTTGCTTATAAATGTATGCCCTTTGGGTTAATCAATGCAAGGGAAACCTTCCAAAGGGCCATGGATGTAGGTTTTCGAGGACTAATCAACAAATGTGTAATAGTTTATTTGGACCATGTGACTATGTATTCAAAGAATAGAGAAGATCACATCCAACACCTAACCAAGATTTTTGAAAGGTGTAGGAATACAGTATATCGTTAAATCCTAAGAAAACTATCTTTGGTGTCAAGGAAGGGAAACTACTAGGTCATATTATATGTCAAGCGGGGATTCACATAGACCCAGAACGAATTAAGGAAAAAACTCAGCTTTCCTTACCCCACAACAAAAAGGCTATATAATCCTTCTTTGGGAAAATCAATTTTGTGAGGAAGTTCACCCCCGATTTCACTGAAACTATCAAATCCTTACAAAAAATTATATGCAAAGAGGCAGAATTTAAGTGGGATGATGAACGAAAAAATGCTTTCAACAATGTTAAGACTGCAATATCTCAAGCTCCAGTGTTGTGAAGTCCCAACTTTAGTAGAGATTGTTTCCTCTATATTTTTTCCTCTGGCCAATCGTTAGCTGCAGTATTGACTCAGAAGGATGATGACAACAATGAGGCATGGGTCTCATTTATGAGCACTAATCTCCAAGGAGATAAACTAAATTACCCTGCTATAGAAAAACAGGCTTATGCGGTATACAAGGTAGTAAAACATTTCAGATATTACATCCTAAAAAACCACACCAAATTCATTGTGCCTCATCCTGCAGTCCGATCCCTATTCACCCAATAGGAGATGAGGAAAAGAAAAGGAAACTGGATGGCAGTGGTCCAAGAATTTGATCTAGATATAAAACCTGCCAAACTGGTTAAGGGACAAGGATTATGTAAATTGGTCATTAAAGCCCAGGACCAATTAAATGAATACCCTGGGTGGGAGAATGAATTGGCATTATGGTGTAGTGAAGTTTTATATGTTTCCCTAGGGAAAGAGTCTTGGTATGGGAAACTAACTTATCTCCTGCATCATGGGACTTGCCTAGAAAACCTAAACCCTATGTAAATGCGAGATCTCAAACTAAAATCGACACAATATCGCCTCGTAAATTCGGTGCTCTTCCGCGTTAATTATGATGGGGTACTTTTAAGATATCTTGAACGTGAAGACGCGAACAAGTTTTTGAAGGAGCTCCATGATGGTCCTACAGGTGGACACTTTGTAGGGAATACCACCACTCATAAGATATTGAGATCCGACTATTATTGGCCTACTTTGTTTAGAGACCCTCACACACACGCTAGAAACTGTAAAACTTGTCAAATGAGCGTAGGGAGGGAAAAGAGACCATTTGTCCCCCTCCAACCTATGGTCATCTCCAGACCATTCAAGCAATGGGGATTAGATTTTATAGGAGAAATTACACCGAGTTATTCAAAACAATATAAATACATACCGACTTCCATGAACTATTTCACGAAATGGGAAGAGGTCGTCCCTCTGACTCATGTAAACGAAAATGTGGTAATCCAATTCATAGAACAACAACTGATCCAAAGGTTCGATATGCCTTTCGTTCTCGTTTTATATAATGTCACTTACTTTTCTTCCACCCTATTAACAAATTTCTCTCTAGACAAAGGAATCATAATCAAATACTCTACAAACTACTATCCATAGGGGAATGGATTGGCATAATCGACCAATAAAAACCTACTAAGGATATTGAAGAAAACAATGGAAAACAATCAGATGAATTGGCATAATTCACTTCATAATTCCTTATGGTCTGATAGAGTAACACCCAAGGAAGCTATAGGGAACTCCCGATACTTTCTGGTATACAGACAAGAATCATTTCTCCAAAATGAGATATATCTTCCATCTCATCAACTTGCTCAGGGTTCTAGAGGACAACCCTCATCGGTTATTCAACAAAGAATTGATACCCTCCTCATGATGGAAGAAGAAAGGGAGAAAGAAAAATCAAAGTTCATTGCTCATCAACAGATAGTTAAAAGGTGGTTTGACAAGCATAAGGCCAAAGAGAAGAATTTTGTAGGAGACTTAGTCCTGAAATGGGACAAAGTGAATGAATCGAAGGGAAAAAATTTGAAGTTTCAGAATCTATGTCTTGGACCTTTTCAGGTAGCCGAGAAACTTGGGGTAGGAACGTATCGGTTGCAAAATCTAAGGGGGGAACCTGATTCCCTACTAGTGAATGGCCAATCCCTAAGACAATATTTATGTTAAATAAAAAAAAGGGGGTGTGTGTGTTTCCACCTTATTTTATTTTTTGGTAGGCTAATTGCAGAGTCTGTTAGTTTTTGTTTTCTTTTACATTGTTTTTTGTGCTTTGAACATTTTGTTCCACAAGGCATTGGTTGAACATAATCCATACTGTATAGCAAACTTTGTTCCTATCTCATGCTTACATACAATACAAGAAACGTTGGGTGAATTGTTGTTATATTAAAGGAGTTATGCATCTCACCTTTGCAAATAAACAACTTTGGCAAGTGATGAAGTGTTTACTTGGTGGTCTGGTAAAATCTAAAGGGAAAGATGGTAATTTGGAAAGGACCACATGTCCCTCAAGACAGAGCTAGCAAAATTTCAACTTAACCATCTCATTTTACAGATAATAGACGTCCTCCTCTCCCACTCGCTTAGGGAATTCTACCAAAATAAACCAATTATATCAAATGAGTGCAAAGTAGGAGAGGGTATGCATATAAATACGTTGGGGTTGTGGACACTCATTGACAGCGGAGCAAGGTCTGTGAAGTCGGGGCGATGGACGCTCGCTGGCAATGGAGAAACATCACGTCAAGTGAATGATGATAACTAAAAGGCCTAGTTCTTGTGAATGATTTATTTGAATCTTGTCAAAATGGGGCATGGGTCATGAATAAAGGTAACGAAGGTGGAATAAAGGTCGAAACCCCATAGGCAGGTCTGAATTTACGAACCGGGGAAATTTCAAATGCAAGGATAGAAGAGACTCTAATAAAAAAAAAACTAGTTAAAGTTCTTAACCATTTTCTACATCAGCTAAGCCCGGGGAAGGAACATAGATTCTTCTTTTGCCCAGTAAGTCACCATTTGTTGAGCACTCAACACACCCTAAAAATCCTTATGAAATTTTATCACTTTTTGGGTACCACTTGTTTTCTTCACTTTCTGAATCAATTTCACTTTGGGAAATGCTTTATCTTTGTTTTGTTTTCATGTCTCTTATCACCTAGTCAGGTTTGTTTGAACTTGTGAAACCTCATGTATAAAATACGTTGACATATGAATTAAGAATCGACACCTTAACACTGCACCTAACGCGCTAAGGTTCGGCGTTGGAAAAAAATCAAGAAAGTAAAGGAACCACACAATAACAATAGTCATTAAGCATCGATCCTCATTGGCATTGATGAAAGGTGGTTTTTGTTTGCATAAGTTATTCGCACAAAGTTTCAAGAGATATTCGATCCCCTTCAACATCGGAAAAATATGAGAAGGATAGAATTTAACAAAGGACATAAATAAATCGTCGATAATCAATGCCTGATGCACTTTATCGGAATCGAGGAAATCCAGAAAGGTTACAACAATCATTTTGTACGATAAAAGTATCCTTGATCCTCGATGCATTTTCAGCATTGGGATTTTTTCGAGAGAGTCGATCTGAGAGAACTTGGGTAAGTTTATCGCCAATCGACGATCCTTGACACTTTTCTATGTCAGCAAGATAGGAATGGGTTTTAGAACATATGGATTAAAGAAGGTCCTGAATCCGATTAACACGAGCAAAGTAAGTCACTGGTCTCGAATGCCACATGTCTTTACCACATGACGAGGTCGTACGACCTAGTTTTGTCCCGAGACATTTTTTAGGTTCCCTAGGTCCTAGTCATGCCTCCTAGGAATATTTTCCATGTAATCTCTATATGGCAAGATCAATCGACGTCGGATTTTTTGCAAGAAGATATCAACGAAAATGTTTGAAGCACAATCTCGACCCCCGATCCACCAACTAAACTAGTTAAACCATGGGATGTTTGCGGCATAAGATATAATCAGATTTGGACATTTAATAGACCAGTTAATGCTCGATCCCACATTTTTTGCTACCACGTGCGCCGATTAGACAACAATAATTTGAAATCACCGATAGACCACATTACCACCCGTGCCCATGCCATCAACCCACGATGAATTTAAGTTTAAACATCTTTGAATATCAGGTGGCGTATTTAATGAAATTACACTCATAACCCAAATTGAATGGCTAATGTGACAAGGTAATTTCATCCCTTTTTAAATCTCTAGAATGATTTTGAACCAATTAATTATGTGCACAAGTTGAATTCCAGAGCATACAAAGGAGAAAAGAGAGTGCCTCGAGACTGTATTGACCCCCGATTACCAAAACTAGGTTTAACAAGATGCATAAGTATGTTTTCAAGTTTGTCAATTCGTTGGTCGTAATTTATATATGCATCTGATTTTCTTTCACAGTCTCTAAAATATGCTCTAGCTGTAGGAAAGATGCCTCTGAGAAATCCAACTACCAAATGCTCCTCGAGGAAACCCAAACTAAAAGAAGTTGAAACATGTGAAGGTTCTTCTTTGGGGACTGCAAAGTAGTTGGATTACACTCCCAGGGTGGAGCCTATAATCAAAACATCAACAAAGAAAGATTTTTCCCAGCGTTTGAACTTTGGTGATACTGAAGCAAGCACCAGATCCAAAGTAATGCTCCCACAGTGGGGGGATCTCTTTAACAGAATTAGTCGAGAAGAATCCCCAAAGTCTATCCCACACAATGACTCAGACGTGAGGGTGATCGATGACCAGGTGTTCCTGAACATCCGACGGTCGTATTTACACATGGTGGCAAGCAAAAACCTAGTTTTCCCCTGCATAGAGGTTCTAAAATGGCTCATTGACCATACAAACGGGCATAAATTCTTGATCAATGATGATAATGGAAGATGTTTCTGATTTTTCCTCCCGATAGAGGTCCATAAATACTATAATCTCAGGGACCCAGAGGAGTGACTCAACACGAACTTCGTGGTGAAGTTCTATGAATTCCATGACACCATCTGGTTGATGGCCTCATGGTGGAAGGAGGAAAAGAGATTCAATAACCATAGCAATGGTTGGTATGGAACAGTTTGTTGGAGTTACTTCACACACACCTAGGATTTATTTTTCCTAAGGTTATTCCTTTTTTATTAGTCATAATTAGTCATTATCCAGTCTCCTATATTTTAGGGGAGAATATTCCACCTCTAGAATATTCTCTTTCAGTTGACACTTCAGTTTGACTAGTTGACTTGAGTTTAGATGTTGCATTGGTTTTTTCACCATGCAACATTGGGATCATCCCCAACTCACTACTCTTTGTTCAGTCAGTTAACTGAAGACTAGTTGACTAGTTAACTCATCCAGGTGGCAGTTCACTCTCGTAACTGCCTGACAGACTAGATTAGGTGGAAGTTTACTCTTGTAACTGCTAGTGTGTGTCCAGATCAATCTAAACCACCACTATGGATCATTATTTACTCATGTATCCTATATCTATTGTAAATTATTCACTCTTTGAGTGTGGAATACGATTAATGAGAATTCTTCCATTATTTCTATCTTGCTTCTTCTTTCTCAATTTCTCTCTGCAAATGTGTGTAGTATTTTCTATCTAGATCTATTATGTGCAGGTTCAACACATTTACATGGTATCAGAGCCGACGGACTACTAAGAAAAAGCTACACCAAATCATTTTTTGCAGGTACAAAATATTGAAGACAACAAAAAGATGGATTATTCACTGGAAATACTTCTTATGCCTCATAAATATTTGGAATGGAAGCCAAAAATTCTACTTCATCTTAGATGTAGAGGCTTGTACCAAATAACCATGGCAATGGAAGTAGAGCCTGATTATGTCGATGATAAAAATGACTTTCTCAATAGACAAGATATGGCCATAGGAAGTATCGGCATGTCTGTTTCTCTCGAACTTTTCCATCAAGTATATAAAGAATCACAAGGATTAACTCCAAATGAATTATGGACCAGATTGGAGGTTCTATTTGGGAATAAAAAATATTGTGAAGATTTCATGCAGGAGGTTGAACGGATAGATCCAGAAGAGAAACCGTCAAAAGATCAAGCCTCTTATTCTGAAGAGTCTTCTACAATAGTGTCTACAGAAATTTGTATTCCATTAATTGAAGATGATGTCTACTCCATTTTAGATTTTTTTTCTGAAATTCATATGGAAGATATATGTCATTCATCTCAAGAGTCACATGTAGACACTTTTGCATGCACCATGCATGCATCTCAGGAGTCAAAAAGGGAGTCGCGCACATTAGACTCCATTCTGATATTTTCTGAGCACAATTTGCAGAAACTAGTTGGATATTTGAATTCCTCTTGGGAAAATATCCAATTTCAAACAAAAAATCGTCTGAAACGGAGTCTGGGAACTGAAGTTATGATCATTTCAAAATCAACAAAATTTCAGCATTTTTCTGGAAACGGCCGCACGGTTTTCAAAGTTCCATCCAAACTTTATTTGGATATTATTCATTACAAGAAGATAAAGTGGATATGTGTGTAAATATCAATGATGCATATACTTCATCAGATCCGTTCAGACAACTACATCTTCAACAAAATCTTCAAAGAGCACAAACTTGGATAGTTGCGAGGTCTTCTTGGAGTGAAGAACATGGTTGCTTAGCAACTGCCTTTTGTTCCTTATCATTTTTTATTTTATGCATTGTAATTTGAGGGGGGGGTTTGTTCCCATGAGGTTTTCTGTCTTTCCTCGTTTAGTTCAATGTATCTTTTGTATTTGGGTACCTAACATGGCCTCGTAGCCGGGACCCATTCTTTATTTTCACCATAGTGATGTTCACGGGGGGTGTTGGAGTTACTTCACACACACCTAGGATTTATTTTTCCTAAGTTTATTCCTTGTTTATTAGTCATAATTAGTCATTATCCAGTCTCCTATATTTTAGGGGAGAATATTCCACCTCGAGAATATTCTCTTTCAGTTGACACTTCAATTTGACTAGTTGAGTTGAGTTTAGATGTTGCATTGGTTTTGTCACCATGCAACATTGGGATCATCACCAACTCACTACTCT
>SNQJ01S0002285.1:172115-184547 GCA_010110895.2 Picea sitchensis
TCTTATTATTATTTTGTTATTGGATTAAATCCCCATTGTGGATTAATCATGTCATTATTATTATTATTGTTATTGGATTAATCCCCATTGAGGATTAATCATGTCGGTAATTGTATAAGGACCAAATCCCCTTTTGCAGATTGTTCATCGAACAATTACAAAGGACAGAATAAGAAGTCGGCCCCAGCAGTTATAATGGAGAAACTACCCAGAGTGAGAGGTTGGCCCTACCAGTTGTGACCTTTCACACATGCCAGTATGATATAAATAAGAGGCTAGCACCTCACTTCAAACACACAACTCACTTGCTCATTCTGTTATGAGGCAAGCTGCAATTACCAGTTGGAGAGAGGAGAAGAAGGGTGGCACATCTCTTGGGGAGCATTTTCTGTATTGGTTTGAGTTATCTCTTGAACATTGTATAAGCTATTTATGATAAGGAAGTTTTTGCTGGGTTTTCTTCCCCTAGAGGGTTTCCCAGGATAAATGTTGTGTCTCTTGTGAATGTGTATTTCTCAGTGATATTGTTCTTATTATGCTCTTATCTATTGAAATGCAAAGAAGTTGGGTCAAGATCAATCGGGAGATGAGAGACATCGGTCTCCCAGAATTCGGCTCACCTGAGGACTTTGTCAACTTGCATGACATTGTCAAACAACATGCATAACATGACTCAGCATGGATGACAAAGATAAAAAATGTGGCGAACATGGCTCTAGGTCAATTACAATAGTTCATGGAGCACCCGATCAAGGCTCAGACAATATTACATCAGTTAAGTGTTAAAATAGTCATGTATCGGGAGCGGGAAGTAGAAGTAAGGGAGATCCTTTCGGCCCTGATGGATAAACAAAGATTATGTATGCCAACACATGCAAGGAACTCTTCGTCAAATGGTCAGAGTATGAGAAGAGTCATCCACTTAAGTGAAACCATTTGATGACTCTTAGAAGGAAGAGAGATGGAAGCGCCATGTGGCGATATTTTTTTTTACTTAGCTTGCACTTTTGATGGCCATTTTTAGTTAATGAATTGTTACAAATAAGAGGATTGACCTTTAAGAAAAGGTTGATGGTTTTGGAAGAGACCCTCTTTTTTGGAATTGTAAAGAACTATTTCAGAACTACCTTAATTGAGAAGTTATGTTTAGGACCGGAGAAAAACTTATGTTTTCATCAAAGGCGTGTGTGATTGGATCTAAGGAGGAATTAATTCCGACTTTATCTCATGAATGGATGTTGTAATGAGTAAGAGTTTTTGAATCTATTGATAAGTTATTTGATTCAATATTTTTATAGTTCTTGTCTCTAATGATGGAAAGAAAATTGTTGTGTTAATGTGTGATTAGTGATTAGAGCTAAGGAAGCTAATTTTATTGCCATCATTTTATTGCATGTATGTTATCTTTCAATAATTGTATCTCGGTCAATAATTGAAATACCAACAAGTTGATGTATTAATACTAGGCTTGTCACAAGTGTGAAAATCTTTGTCTGCATGCTTGAGCACAAGGGTTATCCCAAGCTCAGTCTTCTTCAGTAGTTAATATTTCCCTTTTTCCCAGCTGGTTTATACTAGCATACATCTTTTACCAGACCCATATAATAAAGAAAACACAAAAAAATAGCATTTAAACTGAAGCAAAAACTTTCATAAGAAGACGTCCTATCAATCACTACGTAAAACCCATCGATTATTTTGATGGATCGACAGATGTGGAGAATCATTCCACTATCAAATGTTGTAGAGTCTAATTGGGCCTCAGTGGTGGGTTTGGTTCCTGCTATTGAGTAAAATGGATTTAGGACCCCTCAACACTCCCCAAAACCTCAAGTTGATTGGTTACATCAAGCATATGAAGGTCATCATTCTTGTTTATAGTGGAAGCACCCATAATTTTATTCATCTCTGCATTGCCCAAGAAACTAATTTCTATATCTGTGTAGTCAACAATTTCCAAATCCTGATTTCCAATGGCGGGTCCATGAAATGTGGAGGACATTGTGAAAATGTGTCTCCAAATTGGTGGATACCACCTGAAATCTCATATGTTTTCTATCGACATGGGAGGTTGTGACATTGTGTTTGGTGCAGAATGGATAAGGACTTTGGGTCCCATTCTCATGGATTTTAAGGAATTAACCATGTAATTCAACCAGGAGGGACAACAATATAAGTTCCAAGGCATCACCATCGGTTCCCTATAGATCATTAGTTCCCATCGCATGGAAAATCTGCTCAAAAAAGGTCATTTTGGCATTATTTCCCAACTCCATGCCATACAAGCAACTGAGACACCCTCTATGCCGCGGGACCTCCAATACATCCTCTATAAACATCAAGTGGTTTTTTCCACTCCCCAGGGACTCCCTCCTTCTCGTGGTGCTCATGATCATTCCATTCCCCTTGTCCTAGGAAGCCTTCCTCCCAATATCCGTCCCTATCATCACCCTTTTCCCAAAAAAATGAAATTGAGAAAATGGTTCAATAACTGCTCAATGTAGGTTTTATCCTCCCTAGTACGAGCCCCTAATCTTCTCCTGTGGTCATGGTCCTTAATAAATAAGGTTCTTGGTGCATGTTTCCTAACTTCTGCGCCCTCACCAAACTCACCATTAAAGACAAATTTCTCATTCCTGTCATTGATGACCTCTTTGATGAATTGAGTGGAGCCCAATTCTTTACTAAACTTGATCTTTGTTCTAGATACCACTAGATCCATGTGAAAGAGGTAGAAATTCCTAAGACTTCCTTTAGAAATCATGAGGGCCACTATGAGTTTTTGGTCATGCCCTTTGGCTTGTGTAATGCTCCCTCCACTTTCCAATGCCTCATGAATCATGTCTTCCATCCTTTTCTCCATAATTTTGTCTTAGTTTTCTTTGATGATATCCTCATCTATAGTAAAACATGGACATACCATATTGCTCATGTGGATCGAGTTCTCCATCTACTCTCTTAGCACCAACTTTTTCTCAAACAATCTAAATGTGCTTTTGGTGGCTCAGAAGTCGAGTATTTGGGTCATCTTGTTGGAAAGGCTGACATCGGAGTGGATCCTAAAAATATTGAAGCTATGCAAGATTGGCCTCACCCAAAAAATTTCAAAATATTTCATGGATTTATGAGCTTAACAGGTTATTATCGCAATTTTGTTAAGAATTATGGAAATATTACGACACCTCTCACTGCACTCCTTAAAAATAATTCCTTCACTTGGACTTGAGCAGCTGTTGAGGCTTTTCAAACCTTTAATATGACCATGTGCACCACTCCAGTCTCGACCCTTCCTGACTTCACAAAGACCTTTGTCTTGGAATGTGATGCTTCAGGGAAAGGAATTGGTGTTTTCCTTATGCAAGAGGGTCGTCCTTTGGCCTTTACTAGCAAACAATTGTCTGAGAGAAATTTGGGAAAATCAATCAATGAAAAGGAAATTTTGGGTATTCTGCATGTCATGGATCTTTGGCGCCCTTATCTATTGGGGCAATGCTTCCAAATTAAGACAAATCATCAAAGCCTCAAGTATTTTCTGGAACAACTCATTTCCTCCCAAGAGTAACAAAAATGGGTGACTAAGATCTTTGGATATGATTATGAGATAATTGACAAGAAAGGAAAAGACAATGTGGTTGTTGATTCACTTTCCAGAAAATATGAAGATGAAGGACCCTTTTTTTCTCTCTCCTTCAGTGTACCAAATTGGCTCCAAGTTGTTCGCCAGGAATGGCTACATGATCCCAAAAGTTAGCATCTTATATGACAATTGCAATCCGATTCTCTAGTTTCCCCAGGGTACTCTTGGATCAATGATGAGCTTCGATACAAAGGTTGTTTGTATTTAAGTAAATAGTCAAAACTTAAATCCACAGTACTTTCTGAGCTTCATGATACACCCACAGTTGGGCACTCCGGGTTTACCAAAATCTATGACCGAGTGAAACGTTCTTTTTTCTGGGATGGTATGAAACAAGACGTTCGTAATTTTTTGACTGGATGTGATGTGTGTCAACACAACAAGGGAAAAATAGTCAAATATGTTAGCACACTACAACCACTTCCTATTCCACCTACTATTTGGAGGGATATCTCTATGTATTTTATTGTAGGCTCACCTAAATCGAGCAATAAATCAGTCATCATGGTGGTAGTTGATCATCTTCCCAAGTCTGCTCATTTTTGTTCTCTTCAACACCCATTTACATCATCCACTGTGGCTCAACCTTTCATGGATCAGGTCTTCAAGCTTCATGGCATGACGCATTCTATTGTTTCTAATCACGACCCAACTTTCACCAACAATTTTTGGCAAGAACTATTCAAGCTACAAGGCACCCAATTTCATCTCAGTACAAATTATCTTCCTTAGAATGATGGTTAAACTAAAGTTGTCAATAAGTGTTTGGAAACATATTTGAGGTATTTTGCATCGAAACGGAAAAATCAGTGGGCTCAATGGTTACCACTAGATGAATGGTGGTAAAACACTTCATACCATACAACTACCTGCATGACTCCTTTTGAAGCGGTATATGGATAAAATCCACCTTCAGTTCGCCCATATTTTCTAGGTGTCTCAAAGGTCCAGACTTACAGTTTGAGAGGATATTCTTTGTACCCTCAAAGAGAATTTGGTCATGGACTAGAATCGCATGAAGCAACAAGCAGATCAATATCGCTCTGAACGTCAATTTCCAGAAAGGGATCAGGTGTTTCTTCAACTGAAACCTTACAAGAAAAATTCCCTCAAGGCTAACCATTATCAGAAACTAGCACCCAAATTTTATGGTCCTTATACTGTTCTCAAGTGTGTGGGAAAGGTGGCCTATCAGTTAGATTTTCCAATTCATTCTAAATTTCATCCCATTTTTCATGTTTCATGCTTACAGAAGGTGATTGGAACTAAGTGACAAACTCAAACCAACCTTCCCGAGTTGGACGAAGAAGGCTCCATTTGGCTACAACCACAAGCAATTTTGGACCAATGTGAGTGTCGTCTGCATGGGAAAACCATCAAGGAAGTGATAGTCCAGTGGAAAGATACAACTCCAGCAGATGCCACTTGGGAACCAACTACCATTTTGCAACAATTTCCACATCTCAAGCCTTGAGGAAAAGGTTGTTTTTAAGGGGGAGGAATGTTAGGGACCTAACCCCTCACGTAGGTAGAGAATATATTTTGATGTAATAAAGGTCAATATTAATAAGGCCTAGCAATAAGGAAGAATAAGTCCAATGTAAGAAGACCTAATAGAAGCTTTCGCTTCTAGAAGGATCTTCCTCTAGATGGTTCTTTTGATAGAAATATTTAGTATAAATAAGAGTCGAGGGTATGAGAAATTTTGTCTTGGATATTATTGTAATAGAGCTCTGCTCTGCTAGAGGTTGCCCCCTCGAAGAGGCAAGTGAACATTGCTCTCATTAATCAAAGTGCTCTTTCTCGCATTATTCTAGTATCATTTTGGTATTATTGTGGTGTTGTTCTAGTTATATTGTTGTTCATCTTCCATTTCTAGAAATTTATTTTTGTTCTGCATACTTTTTTATATCTAGAATATTACACTCCCTCTATCTGAGAGAAGCCTTGCGCCACAAAACAGGCCTTGTGTTTCTCCATGCTTCCATATGAAACATACTTGGTTTTGTACAACCATCTGGAAGTCACAACTAACTTCCCCACTAGCCTCAGAACCACCTCCCAAACATCATTTCATACAATGGAGTCATACTCCTCTACCATGGCCTCTCTCCAGACCTACTGGTCCACTGCCTACACAAATGTTTGTGGCTCAGTATCTATGATACTCGTCACTAGTGCCAAATATGCTCCAAATCTAACTAGAGGTCTACTCTCTTTGATCTAGCTCTTGGGCTCACCTACGTTCTCCTTGGCCTCCTTCAAGGTCTACTGAAACCATCTAGGTCTCCTCTTCCCTTAAGTGGTCAATGGAGAAGTAAGGTCTCTCTACCCAAGAGTAATTTCCTCAGGGCTAGTCTCAACATGATGAGATACTGAAGCCTTTTCCCCCTCTGACTGAACACCCTCTGAATGTGACCATGAAGTTGTGCATGGTGACCCTATCACCCATGATATTGGCATAACAAAAACCTGAGGTTGTGCTCCCTCTGAGACATGAATCTGTACCTCTGCATCATCCTCAATATTAACTATCGACTCAAGATATCTCTGAAAATCCCTATCCTCCTCAAATATGAAATCTCTTCTCACCAACACTCTCCTAAGTAATGGAATGTAGATATGATAGGATTTGGACACCTCTGAGTATCCAACTAGAATCCCCTATTGGGTTGTGGGGTCTAGCTTTGTCCTCTTCTCTGAGGGGATATGATAAAAGGTTAAGCACCCAAAGATCTTGATGTGCTCGACATCGGGCCTCCTACTAGTGAAGGCCTCCTCAGGAGTCATCTTCCCCAATATCATGTGGGGGCTCCTATTCTGCAGGTAAAATACAATAGCACTCGCCTCTGCCCATAAGTACAAAGGAAAACTCTGATCATGCAACATGGATGTCATTGCACCGATGATAGCCCGGTTCTTCCTCTCGGATACCCTGTTCCGTTGGGGGGTTGTATGGTACAGTCATCTGTCTGATAATACCAACCTGGGAACAAAAGTCTACAAATTTTCTGGAGGAGTACTCTTCCCCATTATTTGACCACAAGACCTTGATCCTCTTTCCAAATTGGTTCTCCACAAGAGCTCTGAACTCTTGGAACCATTTCAATACCTCACTCTTGGTCTTTAGGAAATAGATCCAGGTATTCCTTGAGTAGTCATCAATGAATGTGAGATAGTACTCACAACCTCTCAAGTACTTCCAAGTCATGGGACCACATGCATCTATGTGTATTAAATCTAGTATCCCAGCTGACCCAATGTCACTGCTAGGGAATGAGGCCTTGGTAAACTTACCAAGCACACACCCTCTGCAAACATCTTGATCCTTTGTATTGATCTATGGTACTTTGGTCACAACCTCTCTCAGTCCTCCGAGAGCTCCATGATGTAGATGGGCCATCCTATGATGCCATAGCTCACATGTATGTCTGTTGTTTTTTTTTCTCATTGCCAATGCATGAAGAGGCTGAAAAACCAATTTGAACAGTTTACCATCCCTCACTCCAATCACTTTTCCTGAGGCAAGCGAGGACCTGTTAGGGTGAATAAATACCTCGATCCCTCTGAATGAAACCTCAAGACCTCTATCCCGGAGGGTAGAAACTGAAATCAAATTCTTCTTCAGACATAGAGAACGTCCCTGAATGATATAGGTGGCATGCCATCTCTCTGAAAGGTAACAATTCCAATACCATCAACTCTAACCAAGGAGTCATGTCCAAGAGAAATCTCCATCCTGACCTCGATGTCTCTTAGATTAGTCAAATTCTCTCTGACTCCAATCATATGGCTCGAAGCCCCACTATCAATATACCATACACTGGGTGTCATCTCAATTGAAGTGCAACATATGAGGAAAGCACAATCTCTCTCGAATTGAGTATGAAACTCTGCCTCCTCTATTGTAGTTTTGTTACCACCCCTCTTCTTCTTCCTATTGGGACACTGTCTAGTATAGTGCCCCAAACTCTTACAAACAAAGAAATTCACTTTTATCATATCTCTCTTCTGACCACTGCTACTCTCTCCTCCCTGTGGTGGGGCTCCAAACTTGGGACCCTGCCGGCCTCCCCGACCGACCTTATTATTTCCCTTTGTCTAAAGAGAAAGATCCTCATCACCCTGACCTAACTACAATTTCTTATGTTGTTGTCTAGAAGCCTCTGCTACAAGTCTAGTATCCCCTTGGATGAAACCATCCCACATCCTCTCACATGTGGGCATGACCTCCCTAGCAACAATTCCATGAATGAATGGACCCCATGGTTTGGTAAATATTTTTAAGGTTGTCCTCACCATAGAATTGGGTTCCACCACCTCTCTAATGGCTCCAAGATCGTCTCCGATATGGCTGTATCGACCAAGGAATGAAGTCACCGAATCACTCTTGAGCATGTGAATGCCCCTGAGTCAATCATGAAGAACCATCTTTTGGTTCTCATTAGAACTCTGATAAAGCTTACATAGAGATGCACACATCTCATATGCATAATCTTTCACGGTCAAGTGTGGAATGATATGATCCTGCACTACATCACATATAGTCATGTTTTCCATGTTGTTCCTCTTCCTGAACTCTACCAATAAGACTGGAGTAGTAGCAGGGGGAACAGGAACAACTACCTCAACTATGTCCCATAGTTTGAGGTCCTCCAAGACAAAGACAATCCTCACCTTCAAAGGTGACCAATTGATAGCCCCAACTAACCTATCCTATACACGCATCTTAGATGTTGACATGACTACCAAACTACACTCCAACTGATGTTCAAACTGCAAAAGAACAATGCCTCACTCCTGTCAACATAGGTGTGAAAAGAGGCAAGCAAACTCTGACCTCACTCCTAGCAATATAGTTGTGAAAATAGGTCGTGTCAAATCAACCTCACTCCTACCCCGTAGGTGTGAAAAGAGACTAACAAAAATGTCTACAAACTGCTCTACATCCCTCTACAAAATTCTACCAAGAAGCTGCCACTAAATACTGTGAATGTTTGTTCACAAAATCTGCCAAGAAGATGTCTAAAATAACCCACTCATATGTTGTCCAAAACTACTAAAAAATCAACCACCAACCTCTGATACCATGAATATTTTCCAGGTCCTATCAATATGCCAACTAGGTTTGTCTTTGACCTCAAGTTGGATCTAAGTTTCAACTGTCAATGAAGGTTTTTCTGTTGTTTTAGGACAACCAACAGTTCAAGAACTTCTTTGTTGATTTGTTATGGTTACATTAGCAATTTAGGTGATCTAGCATGTAGTTTTAGTCACCAAGGGTTAGCACATGCATACCAAAATAAATGTAACACACCTAGAGATATTTACAGCTGAAAATGTAGTAGTTCTACACTCTAACATACATGAAAATGAACACAGGTATTTTTGGTCAACATGACCCTGGATAAACCACACCCCCCCCCCCTAGGGAAAACTAGTTTAGAATATACCTATATATATGAGGAGAATAGAATGTGGAATAGAGAAAGTACAAAATATAGATGAACCTGATACAATAGAAGCTTGATCCAAGCTACAACACTAGTCCAAATGAAGCAAGAGTGCCCTAGGAAGGTGTGCCCTCCATAAATGCTGACAAGACCACAAAACTGGAGCCAGAAGCCAACTGGAAGCTCTGATCAAGAAACCCCTCCACAGTACTCTGATACTGATGATTAGCCTCCCTATGAAATAGACCTCACTACAATCTGAGCTCTAAAATTCCTCCTTGGTGATGATGCGTCATCCTCACCAAGTGAGCCCTCCTCCAAGCAAAAATCTCCCCACTAAATAAACAAGGCCCTAATCCTACTGGATATCTCCATGGAAGGGAGCACCCAATATAGCCTCACCATATTCCTGAAACCTCATGCTCATGCTCTCTCTCAAACTCTCCAAGTGAACAAATGAGTGAATGAGATATTACTCCTCCTTTTCACCCCTCTTGAACCTCCATAAGGAAACCTAAATGATCAACGGTTGAGATCATCCCATCTCAATTCTAATCAAAGGTTGAGATCATCCCATAATAATCTCACTCTCAAACCCACTTTGTTTTAAGTTCCCTAGGTTCACTTTATGTCTCCTAATTCACCCACAAAGTGAATTAATAGTCATTTTAGGCATAAATGACCAAATTTCACTTTTGACTTAAATCTTCTAAGTCAAAGTGAAATTAGACATAAAGTACATAGTACCTCCCACATGTGTTTAGGAGCTCACAAACAAATGGGGAACAACTCCCAAGGTACATTATCTCAACATAGTGATCCTATGTTCCAAAATATCAAGAGAGATAGCGGGGAGATTCAACAAAGAACACATACAGAATTAGAGCATGCAATGTTAAGGTCTTTAGAAAGGATGAAGAAAATATCAGAAGGGAGAGCACAATGAAAAATTGTTATCGGGATTGAAATCCCCATAGTAAAACTCCAAAATAATCAAGGAAGAATCTTGTTCGTTGATATAGTTCTCGAGAAAATCTTGGACCATCAGATCATGCAGAAGCCAGAGCCTACACAAAAGAATCCCTTGTGAAGGATCGTGGAAATCTAATTGTCCATTCAAATTTTGAGAGAAATCTCAACCATCAGATCAGTTAGAACCATTGATCAAAGCCAAGTGGAAGGATATCGTAAGTTTCAGGACATCGAAACTTTTCCACTTCGGAGAACATTGGAGATAAGGCAGAGGAATGAACTCGTGGAATCACGAAATCTCACCAGTCGTTAGATCAAGGAGGGACTTCAGATGAATTCTCGATCATCCGATCGAGTTTTGTCGAAGGAAAGTATAAGCCATAATATCTTGAAGCCTCATATTAAATGAACTCATGCGTACCATTGATCTAAGATCTCCTCAGGAGAAACACAAGTCGTTGGATCAGGTGGCAAACTCCGACGTTGACCACTCTAGTGAAAAGGAATATAGAACAAGAAAATTTACTATGGTCAACTCTAACGCTAACCACTCTGGTGAAAAGGAGTCTAGAAAAGATAAATCTAATTGAAGTTTGAAGCCTCGAAGTCACGAACTTTGGTCAACTCCGGCATTGACCACTCTGGCGAAAAGGATTCTAGAACAGGTAAAATTACCCTAAGGTCGAAGCCCCAAAGTCACAAACTCTCGTCGACCATCGAATCAGAGGAAGACATGTGACACATCAGTAGGCCCATGTCAGCATGACCATGTCAACAATATAGGACATGTGGCCTAATCAAATGGTGACAAATATCAAGGTCAATGTTGCACATAAGGACTGTAGAGTCAAAAATCAGGGTGACACGTGGCAAACACTCAGCTAATGCCACATCAACAGTGACGTCATCAAGAAACGTCACTCCGAGATTACATCCTTTAGGGATATCCAGCTTCTCCTACCTAAAAAAATGCCCAAAGCTCCGAAAGCTGAAGTCGCGAACTAACGTTGGTCCTTGATCTAAGATCCTCTAGGATATCTCATGACCGTTAGATCAAGCACATTGGAAAGATAAAGTAAGCACGAATCACAAAGTAATGTTGATCGTTGATCTACTTCAGTAACATTCTTGACCAGTGATCAAGCACAATGAAAGAATAGTGTAATCAAGCGATGTTAACCGACAACAAGCGATCACTATCATTTTATGACTTATTCGGTAGGTAAACCTCCGGAGGAATTGAACTACTTTAGATTTCTAGAAACCTGGAGTCTCATAGTGTCGAAGCTCTGAAATAATATCTGACCATCCATTAAGAAGGAAGATCCACAATCAATATCGAAAAATGCAAAGTGACGTGCATGAAGATTAACTTGGTGGAGGCAACACACAATGATCTAGACCGTTGAAGTCTATGGACACACATCAACTCAAGATTAAAGTGCACAATGGCCAAAGTTCTAAAGCTCCACCATGTTGAAAGAGCACGGACCAAAGATCTCAACTCCTAATTAAGTTGTGATCGTCGATTTTGTTGAATCCTCTGAGTAATCCAAGATCGTTTATTCAACGGAAGATTAAAATAAATTGTCTGATATACTAGTGAATAGAGTATACGCAATTCAGTGAAATTTTCTCTGGAAGGATACAAGGTTTGCAAAGTCCAATAATCTTGAATACCTGGAGAGTCATAGCTCATGTTGGCCTAATTCTAACAATCCTAGCTCTTGGTCATGTGAAGGTTCTTAAAGAAACTCGAGGACCAAGTTCAAAAACTACACAGAAAAAATGAGTTAATCCCTTGGTTCTTAGCTGAAGGGAATATGGAAAATATGTCAAAAGAGAGTACTCATATGTACTTCGACGAAGTTTACTTCGGGAAGTATTACTCTGATAAAATGCAAGAAGGCCGAAGTCCAGAGGACTTGGCTCCAACATTGGTCTTGTGATAGAGGAATAAGGGTGAAAGAAGAGGCACTATGAACAACACTTAAAATGGATAAGCTCATGGTTTTGAACCCGCGATCATTTTAACATTGGGTTGAAGGAAGCGCCTCGTACAAATTTCATTTATGTAAACATCTTAAGTTCTATAGATTAATTCGACAAAGAATTAACACCATAACAATACATAGAATCAGTAAAATCTCGAATATGATATGTGCGAACTGAGGACGCAGTAGAAGCATGAGAACAATATAATGAGTCGATCCATATATGTTTTCAACTCATGAGGACAAATTTTGAATCAATATTAGTTAGTTAAATGAAGAGGTGCAATGGTTCATGTCAGAAAAACACATTGGTTCAATCCTATACCGTTTGAAATACTATATACACCAGAAGTGGTGGTGAATCTAAGAGTGTCTT
>SNQJ01S0002285.1:187896-256030 GCA_010110895.2 Picea sitchensis
ACTACCTCTCTAGCTACCTAACATTCTATCCCCCTCATGAAAGCGTTTCCCTCAACGCTTGATGCACAACCATATACTAGGGTCCCATGGATAAGTGTGGACCATAGTGTTGAAGTAGACTATAGAACTAGTGTCCCATTAATAAATGGAAGCCACCATGCTGAAGTAGTCCAACCGCCATTGTAAACCATGGTCCCATGTCCAATTTCTCATGTGAACTCCACACAAAAGATATTGAAACCCAATAACAAACTGAAAATGGTGCTCCCAATATTGACACCTATCATGTGGATCCAAATTAGAATATCCATCCACATAGTGGGAAAGGGTCAAAGATGAAACTGGAAGGAACAATATCGTTGTAGAATATGTAGGTTGGACACTGGTAATCATAACTAGCTCTTTATGTGTGACATTGATGTGCTCTACAAAAGGTGGAGTAGAGTCATCAAATAAAAGATGGAAGTGGTTGTCATCCCAAAAATGACAATTATCCATATACCAATCATCACAATTGGCCTCAAAATCATACCAAGCATATAGTTCTTGATTATATTCATCCCTGATGTCTGCCATAAGAAATCTCTCTTGCATGTTATCCAATGAATATTGAATACTATAAAAACTATCCTTGAGGCCGCCTGTGAGGCCATCTACAAGGTCATGCAATGTGTCATTCTATTGGGCTTTGAATGCTTCAGTTATCTGTAGAATTTCTTTAAGGGTTTGAGAGGAAATATCCATTGGAAACACCACATAAAATATACCAAAAGAAATATTTTAAAATAATTTATCCAATGGTATTGATTTGGTAGAAATATTAGCACCCTATGAAAATTTATGAAATCTACAGTCCCGCCACCATCACGAAAACCCCAAAAAATAGTTGATTTTAAATCAGCGATATCTTCACTTCTAGAACTCTGATTTGGACAAAAAAAAAATTAAATTGGGTGAAATTCATCCCCAGATGCTACAGAAATTAGAAAAATCACATGATCGTAGTTGATGGGGGATATATCAAGGCCCTCCTTCGATGAGCCTATTCCTGTCGACTTCAACACATTATCTAGAAACTAGACTTAGAAACCAGTCAGTACTTTGGGACCTGCATGCCTCAATGGCAGGCCTCCTCATGTCAGACAGTGGGTTTACATCACTGACCTCTGATCGAATGATTCCACAGATGTTTGACTCCAGCTCATCCATTCACATTTGTTGGAATGTACTTGGGTACCTTGGGAATCATTGACATTAATGGTGATATCCCTCGCGCTTGTTAACGGTTTACATCATTGACCGGTAATCAAGTGGCTTCTGCCATGTTTGACATCAGGACATCTATTCACATGGTTAGATTCGTACTACATTGGGATCGGTAAGAAGACCCTGGGTTGAGTGATCACTTTGATATGCACTTTTCCTAGGTTGTGATGGAGTTTCTTTTGAACAATGACACATATATTGTTACATAGATACACTTTGTATTGGTCGTGACTATGTCTTGTCATCTCGTAGATCCACTATGTATTGTTCATGGCTACGATCAGTTCATGTCATGAGCGTATAGATCCATAATGTATTTTCAATGGCTATACTTTTTTATCAATAAAATTATGGATCCACAGTGTATTTTATGGCGGCCATACCTTGCAAGTCTTTATCACCCAAGCATAGGTATGCCTGCCTTGGGTTTGAAATATGTCATAATATTTGTTGGATGTTTGTGTGCAGCTTCTGTTAGGTTCTCTGTGTCTATACCCTTGCTTGAAAGTCTACAAAGAATTTTAGTTATCAGTTCCTGTCTTCTAACTTCATACTTTAGGGGGCAATCTGTTACACATAAAAAATACTCACTTTGATAGTGTCGTAAGTGTCGTCATTACAAAGGTCGCAAGTGTCACATTTTGCTCACAAGGTCGCAAGTGTCGCATGTTGCTCACAAGTGTCGCAAGTGTTAAAGAAAGCATGTTGCCATGATGCCTATGTCATGCCTATAATGACATGAGAAGGACACTTGAAAAACCTCAAACATTTGATTTGGAAGAGGAGAAATGAGTCAGAAGGCTTACAAACCTTTTGCCATCTGAAAGCACCTTAAAAAACTGAGTTTTTGGAGGGGAGCGCTCCCCTACACCTCTTTCGCGAGTCCTGGCGCTCCCCCTTACACTGTTTGGGAGTGTTATAAATCTCTTTGGCCCTTCTGCAGGAGCGCTCCTACCCTCAGGAGTGATAGCGCTCCCCTAAAGCCTACTAGGGAGTGTTATAGTGCTTTGAGTGCCCTTTTGAGGGAGTGTTACCTATTTTAGGCAATAGTTGAGTTGTTGAGATGAATGGGGGAAGGATATTTTTATTCTTAGAAGGAAGTTGAGCTCGAATCCCTAGTCTATCCATGATCTTAGGGCAGATCCTCAACTAAAGGAGGAAAATCCTCACCTTCCCCAAGGATATCTCAAGTTGTTGAGCCTCTCCAAGGCTATATAAGCAAGCTTTCTAATGGTGAAAGAGGAGGAAAAGGCAGAATCACACCAAACTTATGATCTCATAAGTGGTGCTGGAACAAAGATATTTTGGAGGCAAGAGACCTATGATCTCATAAGGATCAATCGATGAAGCTATCATCATTCGAATCGTGGATCTTTTGAGCAAGGGGTAGACAAGGAGGACTTGACGAAACTGTTGCAATCCATCTACGGTTGTAAGCAATGTTTTGTCCTCATTAATATAATTTGATTGGCCTGTTTCTTTCTAATTCATGTTCAATCTCACATGAATTTGTCTCTTTATTAGATAGACCTATTTCGGACTAATCATGATAGAGTAGGAAGTGGTCGTACTTTGTTTTTCTACAGCGCTTATCGAGGAACGAAATATTGGAGCTCAACTCAGAGCGTGCAGGGACAAACACCGATAAAAGGTACTTTTTTTCTCCTTCCTCCTC
This sequence comes from Picea sitchensis, assembly GCA_010110895.2. Taxonomy (NCBI): domain Eukaryota; kingdom Viridiplantae; phylum Streptophyta; class Pinopsida; order Pinales; family Pinaceae; genus Picea; species Picea sitchensis. Next base: position 190,838 of record SNQJ01S0002285.1, read on the forward strand.
ACACACTAGTCCAACTAGATCTAAAAGGAAGTCAGTGACCATGATAAGCACTTTCTGTCTTAGAGTTAAGAGTCTAGCTCTTTGAGGAGATCTACCTGTCCGTAGGGAGATTTTCCTTCAACAAAAACTGGCGACTCAACTAGGGATCGAATCAAACTTTTAGTTTTAATCTTCCTCATAGACCTTGTATTACCCTTTGGTTGTTTTATAACCTTGTTCACCCCATATGTCTGATTGAATTTGCTGATTGAGTCTTCACTCCATCACACTCAGCTTACCTGTCAAAATTTGATTGAAATTTTGACTTTTTGGACTTTTTTATGAGTTTTTTGAGCCTGACGCCCCCCTACCCATGTTATAAGATCTCCAACACTCCATAGAAGTGTTACACGGAGATTTATAACGCTCTGGTGGCCCTTACACCAGAGCGCCAGCCCCCTTTTGCTCAAAATCTCTTCAAAAATTCCAATTTTTGGAGGTCCAAACCCTGTTTTTTCACTTGTTGAGTTGCTTTGTGACTCAATGATTCTTCCTTTGACCTTTGGCATGCTTCCTCATAACAATTAAACACTTTGTTGTTCATATTTTATGCCCCTCTTCATTATTTTTGAGTTTTTGTTGTTGAGAGCTTGAAATCAATCCGTTGTTTTTTCATCTCCTTTTCGACTGAGCAGGAACTCTAGTGAAGGACATCTGAAGTATGTAACTCTTCTCATTTGGTTCTTTGAGGTCATCTGATCCAATCTCTTTCTCCTTCCTTTTGTGTTTTTGGTTTTCTTTCTCTTGTTTGATCGCAAAAAAAATGGTGTGCTGTTTGTGCGAAATCTGCATATTCTTGTCTGAATCTCCTTGATTTGAAAGGGTAGTTGGCAGGAGAAATTTTGCATTGAATTGATTATCATTCGCATACAAACGAAAAAATTACATCTTAGTGATTATTTTGCATATTAGTTTTCATTTTTGAAATGTTATAGCATTATATTGGATTTGATTGAGAACAAAATTGATTGAGGGCATTCCTTATCAAGTGTTTGATAGTGAAAACAACTCTTCATCTTTCCCTTAAATAGGTATTCATTGAAAATAAACAATTGCTTATCATATTTCATGCATATTTTTGGGAATTGAGTCATCATTCCATCAGTTTCACTTTCATACACCCTCTGAGTAAACAACAACCATTAAAATCAACGCTTAACTAAAATTTATTAGACTTTTTATATCTTTGTTAGCAAACTTACATTAGTTTAAGGTGTAGGGATTTGGAATAGGTTGAAAGGATAAATTTCCAAAGCTATCTAACAAACTTAGTATCTTGTGGTAGAGAGAGTCAAATCCAATTTTCGTATTAGCTTGTTGGGATCCCCCTCTCACACAGGGGTTACGCACGAGGTCGCATTCGGGTGAGTTACAGAGATTATCCCTCCGTGGTTCAACTGTTCGTAGTGGTCGGATTGTATATTGGGGGTCACTGGAAGGTATACCCACGATTATGTGTGGGAGCCTTTCAAGTTGATTTCGGACTTGTTATCATGCCCATACGTTTCGACTGGACTGTCGATTGTACCTGCACAGGGGATGACTATGAGTTGGTGACCTTAGTAGCCACAATATTTAGGGTCTTACACAAGGTGACGGTGAAGGGAAGTCTCATTGTACATGGAACAAACGTTGGTCAAACTCACTCGGGCTCCTTGGAGGGTAAATCCACAATTACTGCGTGGAAGCTTGCACCAAGGTGTAAGTCCATTGAGCAGGTTGCCAACATAACTGATCCACCCACTCTATCCCCGCCCCTTCCTATTTTGATCTCGTGACATTGGATTTCATCACCATCTAGTGGTTTCATCATAGGAAGGTTTGTTTGATTGATTGCTTCTCAGATTCATAGCATGTGTTGTTTGTTTTACTTAGTGGACCTTAGGTTGAGTCAGTGATAATGGCATCAACTCCTAGGAGTACCAATGGAGGAACCCCTTCTTCTGGGGAACCTTATACCTTTCCTTCATTTGGAAAGTTTGGTCCTCCATATGTTGCCACACTGAGTCTTCCAAGACTCACTATGAGATTACCAGTTTAGTTGTTCCCCACTCCGGTGATCTCGAATCCTCCCAATGTTTTAGTTGCACCTAATACTTTGGATGTCAATACACCACCCACACATCAACCTCATGTCAACTTTTCACCTTCTTCGCCCATTAAGTCTCCTTCCATTTCTCCTTCTTCGCCTAGTGAAAGCTCTAAAGCAAGTATCCAGGTTGATCAGAAGAAGAAGAAACGGAAAGAGAAGAAGAAGAAGAACCCGAAAAGGACAAAGGCTACAACAACATTAGATGTTGGCTCTAAGAAACCAGTTACCATTAATAGTATTGGGAGTGTTGATGAGGTCAACAAGATTAAAATGAAGAATCCAAAACCCAAATTCCCTTGCAGTCTTTGTAAGGGTGACCACTTTCTGAGGGATTGCCCCGGTCTTACCCAGGTCTTAGAAATGTGGTCCTCCACGTCATCGGTCTCTGTTGGTCATGTCGATGATACCCCATCAACTAGTGATGTTCAGGTTGGTAAGAAGAAGAAAATTGTCAAGTTCCCTTGCATGTTATGTAAAGGTAATCATTACTCTCACCTTTGTCCTCGCATGGATGAGGCTTCTTCTCTTTTGGAAAAACTTCGACTTTTAAAAGGTTATCGTAAGCTTTCCTCCGACCCATCGTTGGTTGATGGACTAGTCAATCCGGTTCCATCCCCGATCAGTCTGGTTGATCAGGAGGTCAATCTAGTTTCCTCCTCGATTGATCCACAAACCCAAGTAGTTGATCCAATTCCGTCATCGATCAGCCCCACTCTTCATCAAAAAAGTGATACCAAAGTGGTCGATCTGTTTTCATCCTTGGTCGATCCCACTCCCCCATTAGAAAGTGACACCAAAGCAGTCGATCTGTTTCCACCCGTCGACCCCATTCTCCCCTTGGAGAATGAAACTCAAGTGGTCGATCCAGTTTCTCTATTGGTCGATCCCATTCCTCCATTGAGGAATGTCAAAGTGACTGATCTAGTCCCTTCCTCGGTCAGTCCCACTCTTCCTCTGAAGAGTGTCAAAGTGGTCAATCCAGTTTCGCCATCGGTCGATCCCATTCCTCCATTGAAGAATGTCAAAGTGATTGATCCAGTCCCTTCCTCAGTTAGTCCCACTCTTCCTCTGAAGAGTGCTAAAGTGGTCTATCCAATTCCACCATTGGTTGATCCAATCCAATCATCAATCGATCCTACTCCCCTTCTAGAGAGTAAACCCGATACTGCCCATGTTTTTCTCGTTAATACAGACTCTACTGTACCGGGGGGCATTCCTCCTTCTCCTGCAAAACCCCCTCCAAGTAATGAGACCATCCTTTTTTATTGGGGTGTGCTAACTAGACCTCGTCTTCCCTCCCACATTCCTTTCTAGATTACAGTACAGGTTCATGGTCGGGACATTCCTCAAACGTTGATAGATGAAGGTGTGTCCATTAGTATTTTGTCTTATGTTGCTTGGTACGCTTTGGGTTGTCCGCAGCTTGCACCGATTACACAAAATTTGTTAGCTTTTAACAGAAGAACTAGTCAACATTTAGGGATCCTTCCTCAGTTTCCTGTAACTTTGGGAGGGAAAATATCTTTATCGATGTCATGGTAGTCTGAGACCCCTTGGATTTCGCTTTACTCCTTGGGAGGGATTATGTCTATGCTATGAAACCTCTTGTATCCACCCTTTTTCGTGTGATATATTTCCCTCACGATGGAAGAATTGTGAATATTGATCAACTTTCATGCATCGGCCCTGACTGTGTTACCTCCCTAAGTGGTTCTTATATGCAAACAATATCACCCTCACCACATGTCAATTATGTGGTGTTGTCTCCCATGATTTCAACTTCTGATGCTTTGGATCTGGTAGTTGACATGGTGATTTCTTCGATAGGGTTATTGGTGCCTGATCTCCTTACTCCTATTGTGACCCTCGACATGTGTTCCTTCTCAAATGATTATCTTCCATCCAGTGAATATCTCCTGGAGGCCATGACCACGTTTTATCCTTTGACCTGGTACCCTTCCAGAGCATTATCCTCTTGGAAGCCCTGATCTAGACAAAACCACGAGCATAGTTTCTCTTCTCTATGGAAATCTCATTAAAAAATGAAACAGAGGCTATGAGCATAGTTCTTTTCCTGTGTCAAGCTCGTTAAAAAATGAAACAGTCACCTCTCTTGAACCTTCTTTTCATCCACCCTTCTCATTTTTCTCATCTACTAGCGAAATTGGTGACGACATCCAAATCAGTGATCGAAGCTTGGAGGGCATGTCTCCAACCTTTGCTGATCATTCTAGAGTTAATCCACTAGCATTCAAGCTGGGGGCATACCGATCTTAGTATTTGATCTTTCTTGTGCTCGTAAATACATGAGAATGCATCCGGGTAGAATTTTATCTCTTTTTTGGACCTGTATGGATACACGAAAAAGGAACCCCCTGGAGTCTTCTTTAAGCTCTTTTCAGACTCTCTAAACATGAAAAGATTGTCAAGTGATCTTTCTTCCTTTCCCACTCATTAAATGGTTTGAAAGGGCATCTTTTGAGTGATAATTTATATCTTTTTCGGCCTCGCGAGACTAACAATACGAAAAAGGACAACATTGGAGTCATCTTTAAGTTCTTTTCAGACTCTCTAAAGATGAAAATATTACCGAGCGACCTTGTTATTTTCACGCTCGTTAAAGTATTTGAAAAAAACGTCTGTTGAGCAATAGTTTATCTCTTTTTCAATCTCGTCAGACTACTTTACAAAATAGAAACTGAGAGAGTTCTCTTTTAAGTGTTTTTCCAAACTCTATAATCATGAAAAACCTTCAGGTTTTCTGTCTTTGGACTCGCTAAACAAAACATCGATAGTCCCATATGGGACCGAACCCTTCTTCCAGTTCATTAAACAAAGGAAGAGGAACTTACCGAAGGTGAGTTTTATCAAGCATGTGTTACCCTCCTCGAGCTCATTAAATTAAAAAGAGATACTCGTCTATCTGGATGGGGGGGAATTTGAAAGAAGCAAGCCAAGCAGTTTTTTGAGAACTTTACCTAGTAATTATTAGAGTCACCCTTGAACACGGCACTTTGTCTTTTGCACGCATTTTCATTCGCTAAACCTCTGCACTGAGCCATTCCTTTGAGTTTCTTTCACTCCTTTGGGTCGCCTGACGTAAGTCACAACATCCATTGCATCATCAAGTTTTGGTCCATGTCATGTTTCTGCTGTTGTGCCTCAATGTTCAAGGGAAGTATCCGCCTTGAGAGTCAGCCATCAAAAATATCTTGTCTCAATACCCATGTCAATCCATGTTCATTTGATCTACCAATTACATCGTTGTGTCTGTTTTGTGTCGTTATGGGGGATACATCAAGGTCCTCCTTCGATGAGCCTATTCCTGTCGACTTCAACACATTATCCAGGAACTAGACTTAGAAACCAGTCAGTACTTTGGGACTTGCATGCCTCAATGGCAGGCCTCCTCGCATTCGACAGTGGGTTTACATCACTGACCTCTGATCGAATGATTCCACGAATGTTTGACTCCAGCTCATCCATTCACATTCGTTGGAATGTACTTGGGTACCTTGGGAATCATTGACATTAATGGTGATCTCCCTCGTACTTGTTAACGGTTTACATCATTGACCGGTAATCAAGTGGTTTCTGCCATGTTCGACATCAGGACATCTATTCACATGGTTAGATTCATACTACATCAGGATCGGTAAGAAGACCCCGGGTTGAGTGATCACTTTGATATGTATTTTTCCCAGGTTGCAATGGAGTTTCTTTTGAACAATGACACATATATTGTTACATAGATCTACTTTGTATTAGTCGTGGCTATGTCTTTTCATCTCGTAGATCCACTATGTATTCTTTGTGGCTACGATCAGTTCATGTCATGAGCATATAGATCCATAGTGTATTTTCAGTGGCTATACCTTTTTATCAATACAATTATGGATCCGCAGTGTATTTTATGGCGGCCATACCTTGCAAGTCTTTATCACCCAAGCATAGGTATGTCTGCCTTGGGTTTGAAACATGTCATAATATTTGTTGGATGTTTGTGTGCAGCTTCTATCAGGTTCTCTACGTCTATACCCTTGCTTGAAAGTCTACAAATCATTTCAGTTATCAGTTCCTGTCTTCTAACTTCATACTTTGGGGGGGAATCTGTTACACATCAAAAATACTCACTTTGATAGTGTCACAAGTGTCGTCATTACAAAGTTCGCAAGTGTTGCATTTTTCTCACAAGGTCGCAAGTGTCACATGTTTCTCACAAGTGTAGCAAGTGTCAAATAAAGCATGCTTCCATGATGCCTATGTCATGCCTATAACGACATGAGAAGGACACTTGAAACACCTCAAACATTTGATTTGGAAGAGGAGAAATGAGTCAGAAGGCTTACAAACCTTTTGCCATCTAAAAGCACCTTAAAAAACTTAGTTTTTGGAGGGGAGCGCTCCCCTACACCTCTTCTGGGAGTGTTGGCGCTCCCCCTTACACTGTTTGGGAGCATTATAAAGATCTTTGGCCCTTCTGCAGAAGTGCTCCTACCCTTAGGAGCATTGGCGCTCCCCTAAATCCTACTAGGGAGCAATATAGCGCTCTGAGTTCCCTTTTGAGGGAGAAATGCCTATTTTAGGAAACAGTTGAGTTGTTGAAATGAATGGGGGAAGGATCTTTTCATTCTTAGAAGGAAGTTGATCTCGAATCCCTAGTCCAACCATGATCTTAGGGCAGATCCTCAATTGAAGGAGGAAAATCCTCACCTTCCCCAAGGATATCTCAAGTTGTTGAGCCTCTCCAAGGCTATATAAGCAAGCTTTCTAAAGGTGAAAGAGGAGGAAAAGGCAGAATCACACCAAACTTATGATCTCATAAGTGGTGTTGGAACAGAGATATTTTTGAGGCAAGAGACCTATGATCTCATAAGGAGAAATCGGTGAAGCTATCATCATTCGGATCGTGGATATTTTGAGCAAGGGGTAGACAAGGAGGAATTGACGAAACTGCTGCAATCCATCTACGGTTATAAGCAATGTTTTGTCCTCATTAATATAATTTGCTTGGCCTATTTCTTTCTAATTCATGTTCAATATCACATGAATTTGTCTCTTTAGTAGATATACCTATTTCGGACTAATCGTGATAGAGTAGGAAGTGGTCGTACTTTATTTTTCTACAGGGCTTATCGAGGAGCGAAAGATTGGAGCTCAACTTAGAGCGTGCAGGGACAAACACCGGTAAAAGGTACTTATTTTCTCCTTCCTCCTCACACACTAGTCCACCTAGATCTAAAAGGAATTCAGTGACCACGATAAGCACTTTTTGTCCTAGAGTTAAGAGTCTATCTCTTTGAGGAGATCTACCTATCTGCAGGGAGATTTTCCTTCAACAGTAGCAACATCACTGGCTCATCATTCATAACCTTGAAGTAAAGGTTAGAATCAAAATTACTCTTGTTAAATCCCAAGCTCATCAGGAAACTGTCAATTCTTCTATACCCAACTCTAGGAGCTTGCTTCAACACGTATAAATCTTCCTTCAACCTGCAGACATGTGTCTTTCTATCTTCAATCTTCAAATCCAATTTTTCACATCACATTGTACCATCTTAGTGCACTTGCTTCAACTCCAACTTAATATGCACAATTATGTGTTAGCAATATGTGTTTTTTGCAAAGAATTATCTGTCTCACTACCTGAGAGGATTTCCTTTACTCTCCCTGTAATTGTTCCTCTAGAACTGGGACTCTACACTTGAAGCTGAGAATGGCTACTCCATTCTCACTATGACTGCTAAAATATGAGAGTAATTCCTCTACTCCATCATGGAAACAACTTCATCTGAACTGAGAGTGGTTCAATAACTGATACTGAAGGTAGATCTTCTTATTTCATGGAGGTAACTCTATTTTCTATTGTAGTCATGTATTCATGACCCAACTAATGTACTACAACAACTTGCACTGGAGATAACTCAATCTCAAATATAGGGATTTATCCCCCCTAAATCGCATATTGTCATGGTTTTTCTGGTTGTCTTCATGAATACTGGAATTATTTATTCAATTACTGGAGTAAGTGTCTCATCATATTCTTTTCCCTCTTTCTCGAAGAATCATCTGGAAACACATCAGGATTTGTACATCTGCAACATGCTTGATCTGTTAGATCGATTTTGGAAGTCAACACTGACTTCCTTTCTAGTCTCATGAAAAAATCCATATCCAATCCTTCTGACTGGCTTCCTTCTTTGACACTAAAACAAGGGAATATTCCCAGGATATTTTATGTCTCCTCGAGGTCTCTGAAGCTACGATATAGTCTTCTCAACTACTGGCATATGTCTCCCAGTACTAGAATATGTATCTTCATCTGATCCTTTCTTAGAACAAGCTTACTCTTGATTTCTTCTGAGTCTACAAGGACTTCATCATCTCTTACATGATATACTTGGTGTTGAATACCAAGTATTAATATGAAAATATGAGTCATTCTTCAAACAAATTATGCTTCCTGTCAAGGTGGTTTTATTATCCTTTGAACAAGTCTACTATGAGTTCTTGTTTTAATGTTCGGTCATCTTTGGAGCCTTCTGCTCCTTATAGTCCATCTCCATATGAGATACTCTGTATCTCAAAAGTGTTTTCCTCTTCATTTTATGAATGTACATGATCATGTATAAGACTTGGATAGTCTGATCCATGTCTCATTTAGTATGCTTACTCTTGCAACCATCAATATAGCTTCCTCAGGGTTATCACCTGTGACCTGAAACAAAGTCAACAAAACAACAAGAAAGAATAATACTCTTTTGATAATAATAATAAAACAATAGCACAAATAATATTCATAGTATCTCCTTTAGAGCTATCACTTGTGACCTACCTGAAACAAAGATCAAAAGTTATAAATACAATACAAAATGAGGTCAAAAATCTTCTAGTGTTGTGATCAAATGTTCCTACATGGTAACCTAGAACCAACACAAGAAGTTTCTCCTAGAGGAGATGTTAGTTGTGTCTGGTAAATGATTACAATAAGAATTTATCTAAATATGCTCACATGCTACCAAGTATAATACTTTTCAAAGATTGATACCTCAACTATAGTGTTTACTTGTAATGAGGTAGTTATCAAACTTGTCATGTGCAACTTTGAATCTTATCAACTTAATTAATCAAACCTGGAACCTAGAGTCTTGTCCTCAAGAATGAGTGTGTTTCTTTTCTTTCAAGTCTCCTTCACTCAAGATGATAAGTGATTTCTTCAGCTTGTCCTATGTACTAAGACAATATGATATCTTAATAGAAGTCCAAGTTAGATAATAAACTCTAATTTAAATCTAATACCTTGTCTTTAATTTTTACCAAGGGTTAGTATGATGTTCATAACTTCAACATACAACCTAGACATCAAGATAATGTCATAATAGATCCATATCAATATGATCAAACCTAGGGTGCATTGTTCCTCTGAATGTGTTGGATATGAGATCCTTCTGGATCTATGCCAAAATATCACTTCTCCTGCAAGTACCCTTTAGAATAATAATGCATTTTAAACATATGCAAGTACATACATCTGATAGTATCTTGCTAAGGTAAGGTGCACTAGGACAACAATCCTAAGACTTCACAAAAACTTTCACTGCAACTGGTGTTGTAACTGGCATGAAGGAACTGGCACTGCAACTACAATTGCAACTAATACTGCAACTGTAACTTCAACTTAGGGTTTTATGAGGAAACCCTAATTTTTCAACTTTCAAATTTTGGAATTATGATCTAGGGGATAGATGCACTAGGCTAAGGCGTGTAGGCTGGAGTAGTCTGATTTCAAAAAAATCCAAATTTTACCTCTTAAAACTGGACCTACGCAAATCTGGATCGGTACTTCTTGTATTGGTTCTGGTTTCCTGGTTTTCTAGTTTTCTGGTACCAGTCAAAACTAGGGTTTCACTTTCTAGAGGTTCTGTCCACTGAAGATGTGTGCTCAAGATGCCAATGAGATCGCTAGGCTAGGGCGCACTTCCCTAGATTTTTTTTAGGTTGAAATTCCCTTCCAACAAAAAGCCCTAATTTTATTGTACAACAACAATGAAATTTTTGGTTACCCAATGAAAGGTGCTCTACTCAGTTAGATTTGATACCATGTTAAATTTAGAGTTGTTATTAAGTTCTTTTCAATTTACTAGACAATAATATCATAAGCAGGATCACTGAGAGAAACACAACCACAAGGTACATAGCATTTTATTCTGGAAAACCCTCATGGGGGAGAAAACCTAGCAAAAAATTCCTTAATATAGATTGCCAATACAATGCCAAGATAAAATACCAAACACAAGAGAATATCCAACACTAAGCAATGTACCTCTCTCTCTTATTCTTCTGACAACTGCAACTTCCTTCAAACTTGCGCACTAGATGAGTGACTTGAGTGAGTGAGAGAATGAGGCATCATCCTCTCTTATTTATACTAGTTTATATGAACTAGGGTTGTGTCTCTTCACCAAGATGGGTCGAATTCTTCAATTAGTGGCTAAAACCACGTTAATTATCCCTAGAGGTCGTCTTCTCAATTAGCACAATTTAATTAGGGTTTGACCAATCCACAAAAGGGGATTTGATCATACATAAGTATATACATGATAAATCCACAAAAGTGGATTGATCTATAAGATAATAACTCAATAATAAGTAGAATATTCTTCGCAGTTAAAATATTTCAACATAAAGGAAGTTCTTGCAATTCAAGGTTTCGACCCTAATAATTTATTTTCAGCACATGTTTGCAATAGGGTATGCCTCATCATTTAATAAGTTTGTTTAACTAGAAGAAGGAGGAGGAGGAGACAATCAAAACCCTCCAGAAGTATTACCTGAAACAAACCTGGATGACATTGATACATTGGTTAGTACCAATAACCACTATAAGAAACATGGACAAAATACAACAGGAAGAAACCTAGGATCACCAAACGTGTCTCAAAAGAGTGCTTCGACGAGAGAAAAACCTCGTGACAGTAGTCAAGAACAAAGGAAATATTCTACCGGAAAATAAAATGATAAAGGAGATAAAAACCCTTCGAAAAGAGGGATTGAAACATCACACATTTTTCTTGTCTCTGCAAAAAGAAAAATAGAATTTTGGAAATAAGGCCAAGAGGTACATGAAGCTGAACTTATTCCTAGAGATATGGAAGTTGACGATTTGATAAAAGAGCTTATTTGGGCTTAATAGAGAATGATTGAGAGCAGAACTATAGCTAAAAAATTGACTTCCTAGGAACCAGAGGTATTTGAGGAGGAATTTGTCACTTTGCACCACACAACCTACAACAAAAATCATAAGAAGTTGTTAATTGAAAAAGTAAATTTGAAAAATAAAAAGACTCTGAAAAGTGGAAATCGGAAATCGATTTCTAAGGGGTAAAACCCTCAAAAGTCATGGAATTTCATGAAGCAACCGATGAAGCTTTGAGATATTATATTGATGATATAGAGAAGGAAAACTTGATCCTAAAAGAAAAAGTGAAAGAATTGGATAACACTCTTCTTTCAAGACCCTTGTTTTTCGATCCCATTGTTTCTATACAAGCATTGTATAGTCTAGAGGATGTACTGGAAACAAACTCTAGATTAAAAGGATATTCAAGCCTATTAATGGCTATTAGGAAATATATTGGAGATAAGATTCAGAAAATGATAGTCCTTGAAATATGGGAGTTAGCGACAAGTTCAACTACTCTTTTAAAAAGGATTTTACATTTTAAAGAATATCTCCAAAAGAACCTAGAAAATAAAGAAAGTTTTTATAAAAAGGTTGTGGGTACATTTTCGACAAAAATCTTAAGTTTAAACAATGTTCATAGAAGAAAAAAAAAACCTCATTTCTAAGGCTAAATTAAAAAAAAAAAAAATGTTGGTTGAAAATGATTAAATGTTTACAGGAAATGCTTTCCAAATATGACATCGTCAATACCAAATAATGTTCCTCTGATATTCAATCATATTAAGTCAAGTAGTCACCTTGTTAAGATTTCAACATTATTTCCTTCTTAGTTATCAGTCATCCAACATTTTCTTTCATGATCCGTGAATACTAAAGGTCAATTCTTAATTGTATTTTTCTCTCCTCTTCCAAGTCTTTTCATTTATTGGTCCAAGGAAGCCCCATCCCAATCCGTTTAGGAAAAATGCTTGTGATTTCCATCGTTATAAAATTTTACAGACATCTCTTAATTTTTTATGTTCCCAAAGAACTATTCGGGACATTACATTAATGTTTTCTCAGACTTTGAGTTCTAAGCATGAGATTTCAAATGTGTGTCTATCAAAATTTTCTAGGTTTTAATTGAATGATCATTTAAAGTTCTCCCCATATGTGGTATTTATATTTATCTTCTTCTAAATGATGTGTTCTACTTTAGTTTGTGCTATGATGACAATGTCATTGTGTGGTATTACTTATTCTCTCGGTTTATAATCTTGTATTATAGTGTGTGTTATGATCCAATGGGGGAATATATGGGGTTAAATGTGTATGATATGACCCCAAGGGGGGGATATATGGGGCTAAATGTACATGTAATGTGTAAATATATATGTAATAGGCTTGGCCTAATATTAAAGGGGCCCCATGTGTAGGTGTGAATAAGTGTATATAGAGATCATGTATTCATTATTGGAGACATGTGAATTGTGATGTATAAGTGTATTTGGTTATGTGGAGGAGTTTATCCTATTATTTAAGAAGTTATTGTGTAACTTATCTATATTGGAGTTGTTATCCATGCTCACATTTTGTACATGGTGTGTACTTATGTTCTGTTATGATAATTTAAGCATTTGGATCATTACATTTGGTATCAAAGAATTGATCCTAGGGTTTTTCTTCCTCAAGAAAGTCATCTTGGAATTTTTTCTATAAAAAAATTCCGGGCCACTTAAGAAACAAAAACTTGAATAATGTTTAGAAGAAATATCATATTACCTTTGGTACGGATTACAACTTATGGGTCATTGTAATTTTGGAGATACACCCTATGGAAGATACGGTTTTTTACTAGTCCTGAAACTAGTCTCGAACAAGTGTTCTGGGTAAAACAATCATATCTTCTTCATAGAGAATCCAAATTCTGTGAGACAAATTGCATTAGGAGGAAAATATATATTATTTTTTGTGTGATTTTTAGAATCAGATATCAAATATTGGGCACGTAGAATTCAGTACAAGTTCTCTCTCCAGATTAGGCCAAAATTTAGCAAGGTTTGAGAAATTTACCATAGCTTTCATTTGGCACACCCAATTTAGGTAAAACCTATGGCATTGTAGAGAAGACATTTCATAGTACTAAATGTCGAAATTTCATACTCATAGGGGCTGAAATTTCATAAATACATCAAAAGGAAGGTCGAACACGAGGACAGACTTCAAATCAAGGTTTCAAAGGTATGTTCACTTAAAACTATCATAACTTTTGATTGGAATGTCTGATTGCGCTGATTCAAAAGCCATTGGAAAGAGAAAACATAGAACGTAGAATATTATATTTAAATAAGAAATATAACTATTTGATATCATTATTCCTAATATATTTAGGTTGTAATTTGAGGTTTGGGTTAGACCCCAATTAAGAATCAATGACAATACCTAACTTTATTAGAGATGAAGATAAAGATAAAATCAGTCCTGGGAATGGTTGAGAATGATAAGGAAAAATTGAAATACTCCTTCTGGGGTGAGTCTTTATTTGATGGTGAAGCTGGTAAGTGGTGGTATAACTTTGATAAAGATATTAAACGAAGAACCACATGGGAAGTATGTGAATAATTATTCTCAAAAAAATGAATCAAGGACTCAAAAATGGAGCCGATGTATAGAATTCAAGATGAATTAAAAGAAGAAAAAGAAGAAATTAATAAGAAGTGTGAGGATATATCTAATACAAGATCCCTTAATGAATCACTCATTAGGGATCTTAATAACTTAAAGCAAGAAAAGAGTAGAAAAACAAAGTGGGAAAATGATGATTCAAGAGAAGGTTCGAAAAGAAAAGACGAAGATATATGTAGATTACAAAATAATAATAATAAACTATTGGATGAGGTTAAAAGATTGAAAGAAGAAAAGAAGAATGATCAAAATCAAGAAGAAATGAGGATATTGGATGAATATCTACCAAATGGATTGAAAAGGAAATTTGCAAGAAGGTTAAGGAATCCCTAAATACTGATGAGGTAAAATTAAAAATGCAATCCAAAATTGAAGGATTTTGGAATTTGATAGATGGGGTTACATTGCAGCTTCAAAAGGAAAAAGAAGACAAAATTCAAGAAGGTCAATATAATATACTTGAAGAATTTGAACTCCATCTAGAGGATGTACATGTCAAATATGATGGTATTATCTCCAAGGCTAGAAAAATCAAAGAGAAAGTAAGGAAGATGGAGGATTCCATTGTCTTTGAAAATAATATAGATGAAATGCACTTGTAGAGTGAAGAAAAACCATTAAAAGTGGAACCATATCGACACCCTCATTACCAAGAAACATTTCAAAGAAGACAAAAAGGTCGATATCAACATTATCAAAGAAGAACTTGGAATACTTTTCAACATTCATGGAACAAGGCATCAAAAAACCATTCTTCAACAATCTATTATCAAAGACCATCAACCACTACAAATTGGAGAAGCTACAACAAAAACACATGGAATCAAAGGAAAGAAAATTATGCAACAACTAGACACCAAGGATTAAGACCGAAAATAATTGATTTTGGATGGATAGATCATCATCAATGGAATGAAGAAAGCAAGAACATAAGAAAATCATATTACTTGGTTTCATCACATGTGAATCCTTTAATTACAAAGCTTTGAGGACAAATATTTTTGAAGGGGGATACTATGTTATGACCCAATGGGGGCATATATGGGGCTAAATGTGTATGATATGACCCCAAGGGGGGGCATATATGGGGATAAATGTACATGTAATGTGTAAATATATATGTAACAGGGTCAACCTAATAGTAAAGGGGACTCATGTGTAGGTGTGAATAAGTATATATAGAGATCATGTATTCATTATTAGAGACATGTGAATTATGATGTATAACGGTATTTGATTATGTGGAGGAGGTTCTCCTATTCATTAAGAAGTTATTGTGTGAATTATCTATCTTGGAGTTGTGCTCCATGTTCATATTTTGTACATGGTGTGTGCTTTTTTTCTTGTTGGATTGTTATATTCTTTGCAGTGAAAGTCTAGTCAAGGTGGATCGACTGACAATCGAAGTTGAAGGTCAAGGTGGTTCAACCAGGTAAAGGCGAAGTCCAAGGAATTGATAGCAAGTACATGTAAAATTTTATTCTAAATGGATAAGACAACAAGAGAGAAGAATGCTCAAGGAATGTTGGTTTTCCAGGTTTGATTTTCCAGGGTAAAATCTCTATGTATTGTGTGTTTGTTTTGTCATTTACTTTATTGATTAAATATGTCTTCCTCTCTTCTACTAGGTTTAGCGTGGAAGTGTTCCTCATTTCCTAACATGTGGAATCAAATATTGATTTAACAACCTTGGATCTGAGATAAAACATAGGTTTAGTAAGAGTCGTAAGTCATAAATCTTTAAATAATTATGTTAAAAAATGACAAGCAACTTGAGAATAGAGATCGAAAAAATTAATGGCCGAAATTTGGAGCTTTGGAAGCTTAAAATTGAGTATCTCATTGTAGATTGAGAACAATGTACAACATTCTTCTAGGTACCATGTCGATATGTATGTCGACAGAAGAATGGGAGAAACTCAAGAGAAGAGCAAGGAGTATGATTCGACTTTGTCTTGCATATTTGGTACTATTGAATGTCTCAGGTGAAGATTCAGCCAAGAAATTGTGGGACAAATTGGGGAGATTGTACCAGTCGAAATCCTTGGTAAATAAGTTGTTTCTCATAAAGAAATTGTATCTTATGAGGATGAGTGAGGGAAGTTTGTTGATTGAGTATTTAAATGCATTTAATACCATTATAGGCCAATTATCTTCTATGTATATTAAAATAATTGAGGAGGAGAAATGTATAATCCTATTATGTTCATTTATAGACTTTGGGGATAACTTAGTCGTGTCTATATGGAATAATATGACCACATTAGTGCTAGAAGATGTGGTTTCATTTCTACTATCATAATAAATGAGAAGAAAGAACATAGAAGGATCGACCAAAGATGCTTTAATGGTGAGAGGTTGACCGGTTGACATAGATAAAGGAAAATTCCTCAGTAGAAATTCTAAGTCGAAGGGTAAATCTAAATATCTTGTTCAGTCGACAAGAAGATGTTGGAAATGTGATAAAGTTGGGCATTACAGAAAGGACTACAATTCTATGGAAATTGAAGTTAGTACAGGGTCCAATGAAAAAAAGTCGACTGAGAGAAATATGACTCTAGATAAAGGAGGCGATCTGTACACAGTCAGATCAAGATGTTTCATTGATCGATGCAAGAGCATCCTATCATACAAAATTTTTGTCACATTTATACACACCTAGGGTAACATGGAAGAAATATTTAATCCACTGGGTGTGTCCTTGGGGGAAAATATTGAGTCAAGGTGTTGTCACCTGATCCTCAAATCCTTCATCTAGGCCAACTCCTAGTGAATCCAGGGGGGGTAGTCCCTAAAGTAAATAATATATGGCTTGAACTAATCTAAGTACAAGAAAATGAATCTAGAAGTTTATTGCAAACAAGAGCAAGATATAAATGATTCTACACTAGTAGCATATATGACACATCAAAATCAAATGTTTATGCTAAAAGTAAAACATTCAAGATACTTGCATGTATATGATATAACTTAAAAGAGATACAAGTTCTTGAAAGGAAATGATAAGAAAATATCAAAATGTAGACCAATGCCAAAAGTAAAGAGTGTTGCAAGATATCAAATGTTGTTGAAATGGAGATTCATATGTAAATGCTCTTGTAAAATTTTATTATAAGTTTTTTGTTAGGTGGAGTGGTTGTTTTGAGTGAAAAACACTACGTGAGATGTGTGCAATGTGTTGCGAGAAAATAAAATCTAATCTAGATGTGGATTATAAGAAGTTATTCCTTAGATTGGAGGTTGAGCTTGTCGAAGGTCCAACGGGGAGGGTATCCCTCTAAATTCACACACAAGCTTGAGATACTATCAAATGTCCAACACAGGGAGAAGCTAGATCTCAAAGTTATCATCTGACTTCACACACAACACTCTTGCGTTTCCAAAACCAATAACAACTTAAATATTTCCCTATTAAAATAGATCCACACTGACCATCCCCGATTCTGATGAGTTCCCCATATCAATTTAGGCTTGCAAGGATTCATAACATACACCAGGGATCTAAGGGGATGGGTTTATTTTCCAAATTGAAATTTGGAAATTGAAATTATAGAAATGAAATCTAATCTAGCAATTAAAATTTTACTTTGCCAAAATGAAATCTAGACTAAGCTAATTATGAAATTGAAATCTAATATGAAGTGTTGTGGTGCTTGTAATAAGTTTAAAGGTTTATTTTAGCGTTCCCTTTAGGTGTGAGTTGTAAACTTGAGCCAAATTTCCAAAATTGAAACAATCACAAATGACACCTTTCCCTCGGGGGGGAGTGAAAGTTTGTAACCCCACTGATTTTATTAATGGATTTACAATAATATTTTTTGGAGTGACTTGCGATCATTCATTAGGGGAGTCACAAGTCTTTACAATGTTTTAGAAGTGTTTATTGAAGAATGGGGTGCTCCTAGGGGTCCCAAATGCTTTGATTATGCCAAAATTTGGCAGAGTATCCTCCTACCTGTTCAAAAACCTACACAAAACAACAAGCAAACAAAGACAAAATATGCCCAAAAACATTTTGGAAGTTTCTTTGAACGTTATTAGAAAAACCCCAAAATTTTACTAAGTAAAAATATACTAAATTTGTCAAAAAATAGACACTAATAAAACAAGAAAGTAAAGGGCCTTCTTAGCGAAATTTACTTACTGTCTTAAAATAGAAAATAGAAAGTCACTAAGTTTACCAATTGAATCTTTTAAGCATTCTAAGTAAATTTTATCATTTAACCTTTAAATTCTCTTTAAAACTAGCTAAAAGATAGAATAAATGCACGCTAGATCTATTAGTGAATGAAAGCTTTTAGAGCACAAAGTAGATCTAACTTGTCTTATGAATGCAAATTAGATATTGAAGATTTGAAATGAAAATTAGATCTAAATATTTGCATGCAATGAAGTAACAAAGAGGAAAATAGTTTTTCTTTGAGAAAGAGAAAGAATAGTTTGTAAGCCTTGAAATCCTTGGGAAAAATGGAGTCCTCTTGGTAGAGGAAAGAGAGACTATGTCCTTATATATCTTGAAGATGAAGAAGATGCAAACAAGCTCAACCTCAGCTTCAAGCATGTGAACCTCTGAGCTTCAAACACTTGCAACAAAATGTTAAATAGTAGTGCTCTCTACATATGAAATTTAGAAAACATGTCAATCAAACAAGAAGAGCATGAAATATTCAATTACATATATAAAACAACAAGACTTAGAAATGTAAGAAAGATTAATAAATCTTGTTATTCAAAGAGATACAATTGATCTAAAAAGATAAACAAGTTTAATAGATCATATCCATATTCAACAAATTGAAAGCAAATAATTGAAACAACATCACCTCACAAATTTGACACATTGATAATTAGCATCCACAAATTGAGATCACTACACCAATATAACCTCCAAAGCCTTTTATTCCAAATGATAGTATAATAGTGTTACAACCACAAGCATTTCTCTTCTACTCTAACTAGCTTGTAATGAGAGAGAAAGCTTGTATATATAGAAAATGGGGTGGAGAGCCCAAGAGAGGAGGGTGCACCACTTGGAGAAGGAAAAGAGTCAAGTGTGGGTTGTTGATTAAGGTTGGTTGTCATTGATGTCAACCCTTGAAGAAAGACCCATAGAACAAAGGTTTGGGTAATGGACCCAATAGTGTTTGATGTAAATATGACTCATTATTGTTTTGTCATGGTTGATAAGAAGTAAATATGGACCGTCCATTCCGTCCATCCTTCCATCCTCCGTCCCTCCATCCATCCATCCATTCCTTCCGTCCATTCCATCCTCCATTCCATCCGTCCATCCTCCATTCCATCCATCCATCCATCCATCCATCCTCCATCCATCCATTCCATCCATCCTTCCATCCATTCCATCCATCCATTTCCATTCCATTCCTTCCATTTCCATTCCATTCCATCCCATCCCATCCATCCTCCTTCCTGTCCGGCCATTCCATCCGTCCGTCCTCCGTCCATCGTCCTCCCTTCCTCCACCCACCATTCCTCCATCCATCCTCCATTTCCATTCCTTCCGTCCGTCCAGCTCCATCCTTCCATTCCTCCTCCTCCTTCCATTCCATCCATCCATCCATTCCATCCATCCATCCTCCGCTCCATTCCATCCGTCCATCCAACGTCCATCCGTCCATCCATCCATCCATCCATCCATCCATTCCATCCATCCATCCATTCCTTCCATCCATTCCATCCATTTCCATTCCATCCTTCCTCCATCCATCCATCCCTCCATCCACTCTCCATCCACGTGTCCGTCCATTCATCCTTCCATTTCCTCCATCCTTCCTCTTTCTTTCCGTCCATCCGGTCCATTTCGTCCATCCATTCCATTCCTCCATGGTTTTAATAGATATATGATAGTGAATGAGAGCATGGATTCATAGATTGGTTGGGAATTGGTTCAAAGACAAAGGAACATTATAAGTAATGGATGAAGTAATTACATTAGGAAATGAAACAAACAATACTAATGGATTACAAATTAATAGATATATTTTGGAATGGTGAATTACCTTTGTCAGTTCACATTCAAAGCAAGGTAATGCTTAGAAACAACACTAATAAAACTCCCTCTGAGCACTTCAGAGTGTTTTGAAGCAAATGCTACATCAAAGAGAGAAGATGGAAGAATGGGAAAGTTTGACTCATAAGTGTGGACAAAGGAATACTTGTTGGTTACTCAAGTATAAAAGGAAAGAATACAAGTGTTACAATCTAAGATTAAACAGGTTGTGGAAAAGCATCAATGTAACAATTGATGAAATAGGACGAGGAATCAAACAAAGAAAACAAATCAATGTAACAAATTTTTGAAGAAGAAGATGAAAGAAGAAGATGAAGATGAGATGAAGAAAATCAAATGATAGAAGAGCAAGTTAAACAAGTATCTCCAAGACACCTAGAAAGCGAGTGGAAGAATCATCCTTGAGTTGGATTATTGGAAACAGATATGCATGAGTTGAGACTAGATGAAAAATCCGTTCACCAGAACAAACACACCTAGCACTCTTATCTACAATTGAACCAAATTGTTTGAAAAAGCTTAATGATGAATTTTGGAATAAGGCCATGAATGAAGAATTTGATCAAATAGAAAAATGCTTAATTAGGAATTGGTTCCCAAGACCAAAGAATAAGGTATGATCGACACAAAGTGGGTATATTGGAATAAATTGAATTAATATGGCCAGGTTACAAGGAAAAAAGCTAGATTGGTATGTAAAGGATATGCCGCAGTTGAAGGAATCAACTTTGAAAAGACATTTGCCCCAATTGCCCGGGTAGGAAGCAATCCATTTTTCTTTTAGCTTATGCATGCTCCAAAAATAGTAAAGTATATCAGATGGGCGTAAAATCATCTTTTGAATGGGGAACTTGAGAAGAATTCTACATTGAACAACCAAAAAGGATTTCAGTTGTCGGAGAACATAGAATATGTGTGTAAAATTAAAGAAGGCCTTGTATGGTCTAAAGCGAGGATCCTAGAGCTTGGTACTCAATTTGGATAAGTATCTGTATGACGGGGAGTTCGAGAGAAATGAAGTGCAGAACAAAACCTCTACATCAAGGTAAGTCAAGGTAATATTTTATTAATTGAAGTTTATGTTGATGATATTATTTTAGTAGTGATGATGGCCAGGTTAAACTAGAAATTTGCAAAAGACACGCAAAGTGAATTTAAAAATTCATTATGCGGAGAACTATCCTTCTTTCTAGGACTTGAGGATACGTCAAAGCAACCAAAGGAATTTTTATTTCTCAAACCAAGTATATCCAATGCTAAAGGGTTGAATGGAAGATTGCAAACCGGTTGTAAGTTAGAAAGATGATGATTCAAAGTCTACATACTCGAGAGGCAATGCCGGTCCAATGATTGGTAGCCCACTATGTATCGAGACTAGATGTAATGCGGTGGTTGGACAAGTGTACGATTTCAAAGCGACACCAAAGAGGAATCACATGTATTAGCGGTAAAGAAGGATCTTTAGATATCTCAAAGGAGCAGAAGAGTTTGGATTATGGTATCAAAAGGAAAAGATCTATCATATTGCCTACAGAGATGTAGATTGGACAAGTTGTATTGATGACCCGTGAAGCACTAATGGGCTTGACATTGTACTTAGGTGAGTGTTTGGTATCATGGCTAAACAAGAAACAATCATCGATATCTCTATCTCACAGTAGAAATGAGTATATTACATGACAACGTAATTGTACCGCAGGTTCTTTAAATAGAAACAAACTTTGATAGATATCTGGGTTGAGTATGATAGGCCCATTTCAATATGTGTGATAATACAAAGTGCCATTAGTATCTCAAAAAACCGGTGATGCATTCCAAGACTAAGCACATTCAATCAAGTATCACCTTCTATAGGGAGCGAGGTTGCAGAAAAGAACATCGAGTTGAGTATGTGGGCACAAAGAACAAGTGGCGGTTATATTTACAAAACCACTTCCCACGGGAAGCCTTTGAACATCTTATTAGGGCAGGTTATTTCTACTTCAAAATGAATGTTTTGAATGCTTATCTTATATGTTTTAGATGTACGCGGCCCAAGAAGCACCATAAAAGAGACAGGTACATTAGGAAGTGCCGGATGGAAAGATAGCTTTGTCATTGATGACAAGGGGAGAAGATTTATCATATGCGAAGGAGACCCGAGGCATGGTTCTAGGGGGAGCATAGGTGATATGATTTCAGGTGTTGCATGGTGTTGCCATGATGTCCAAAGGGAGATTGTTGATTAAGGTTTGGTTGTCATTGATGTCAACCCTTGAAGAAAGACCCATAGCACAAAGGTTTGGGTAATGGACCCAATAGTGTTTGATGTAAATATGACTCATTATTGTTTTTTCATGGTTGATAAGAGTAAATATGGATGAACTCAAAGTGGTCCCCTTATGGTGAAAGCCCTCACGGGGAAGAGCGCTTTGTGGAGTAAAGAACCCATGATTAATTGAGTGTGGAGGAAAGTGGAATTTTGGGGAAAATATCATAGATGGATAGTTCTTGTCATGTCATTTCAGTGGTATGTGGAATGTCATAATTCCCTCACGATTAGAGTTATGGCCATGAGAAGTGGAGACCGGGTTTGGGTATTGAATGGACCCAAGTTTGTTTGATAGGTATTGCTGGTATGAGTTATGATATATTTTCAGATAATACTATTCTATATGGATAAGGTACATGTCATGCCAATTTTAGTTCTATGTAGAGCGTTACATAACTCCTCAACATTTTGAGAGTTATGGCCTTACGAAGTTGGAGGACCCTTATGTCATCTAAAGAAGCCCCAAAAAGGTCAAAGTAATCAAAGTGGTTTAAGATGTTTTAAAAGGTAAATAATAAAATTGGAAGTGATAGGTGTATTATAATTCAAAGTGAATACAAAACCAAATTATTTCAATAATAATTTTTAATGGAGAAATTAAGCGGACCCAAACCTAAAATAGGGAAAGTGGGGCCAAGTGACCTAGAAGATGTTTTTAAGGAAGCTACTTGGAGGTATAAATAAGGCAGAACTCTCTCCTTTAAGAGGAAACACACTTGAGACTATTGAATATCTATAGGTGTTTTAGGTTTACCAAATGATATATAAGCCGAAATTAGAGGAAAGTGAAGAAAAGAAGGTCGAAATGCAAGGAAGGATAAATTCTTTTGATGGTGTTTTCTAAGGTATGTCATTTTCAAGGTCATCTCACCATTTTGGCTATAAAATTTTTTTTATATAATGGTTCAGATCCTGAAATTGCTATGAGGTGAGAAAACATATCCAAGTATCTTTGGTTAAAAATTAAGCTTGTGGTTCGTTGTATTTTGGGAGTTACACTCTGTGGAAATAGGGTTTGTGAATTAGAGTCCTGAAACTAGTCAAAATCAAGGTGTTTGAGGGTAAAAACGTCATAACTTCTTCATAACAGATCAAATTTAGTGAGACTAAATGTGTTGGTTGGGGTACAATACGTAGTATGTTGTGCTTAACAGTTTCAGATTATTTCATCAAATATTTTGTTACGGGGAACTCTCTACAAGGTCTCTCTTTAGGGCAAGCGATTCAACAATGTTTGTAATTTTTCTATAACTCCTTTTAGGAGAGGTTCCAAGTAGTGCCACTTGGAGAATTGCATAAAAAATTGAAAGACATTTTGTATCAGTTTCATATATTTGTCCATTACAGGTTCAAAGTTATGATTATTTCAAGTTAGGGTTGACTAATCCAAAACTAGGCATGTGAGACTAAAGAAAAGTTTGATGAAAGTGATAGTCTCTTGTTGTTAAATTTAAGGAAGGTTTGGGGAATGTGATCATATACACGGGTCTATTAGAGCTACAAATCCATATTTTATGATTAAATTGATAGGGAGCTTTTTGGTTGAGGTACATGTTGAGTACATGGTTTGAGACAATAGTTGATGAGTTGACACATACATAAAGTGTATAGTTAATGATGTTGATACATATTATTGATGATTCATAGTTTATGAATAGTTGAAAAATGATTGGTACATACTTGGTACATGGTTGGATACACTTATTTATGGTACAAGTTGATTCTAGGATTGTGCATGGTTGATGCACTTGTTTATAGTGATTCAGGATTGTGCATGGTTGATGCACTTGTTTATGGTACAGGTTGATTACAGGTTGGTGCATGGTTGATGCACTTGTTTATGGTACATGTTGATTACAGGTTGATGCATGGTTGATGCATGGTTCAAATTTATTGATACAGGTTTACAGTGGTATATCTCACAGTGATAGTGTGACAGTGGTTCCATCATTCTACTTCTACTTCAGGGTGGTAGGACGGGGCAAGGACAGGTGGTTGTAGCCACCTTTCGGTTGTAGCCAGAGAACATTGGGGGTTGTAGCCTCCTTCTGGTTGTAGCCAAAGAATTGGGGAGTTGGAGCTTCCCTCGGGTTGTAGCCTGGGAAACTAGGGGGTTGGAGCCTCCTTCCAGTTGCAGTTGGAAAACAAAGGAAGTTAGTGCTTCCAATGAATGTAATTCTTCAAGACATATAAGAAAAAGCATTTCATGGTTTTCTCTAGATTTGGGTTTCCACGTAAAACATTGGTGTACTGTGTATGTGTATGATTGTTCATTTGTTCATTTCTTATTTACTCTGCAGTTATTGGATAATAATGCTTCATTGATATAGCACTTGGATTATATGGTTAAAAGGGACTAAATTGCTCTATTACTGATTCACCCCCCCCCCTTCTCAGTAATCCAACATGGGTTTGTGGGATGCCACCTCTCCCTAAATCCCATTAAATTAAAAATGTGAAGCGTGAGAGAAAGAGGGAGGGTGCCACCTATCAAGAGGTAGGCACCCTCCTCATTAATGTGCCACCTATCTCAAGAGGGGTGCACCTCCCAAAGAGAGATCCTCCTAACTCAAGTATAAAATCCAAAAACTCAATTCCAACTATCTCCCCAAGTTCCAACAAGTCTTAGTATACTTTATATAGGGTGAGATAACTTGAAACATGTCACCGACATGTTTTTCAAAAAATAGCATTTGTTGATTTTTCTATTTTTTTGTCTTTTATTTGACTTTTGTGAGTAAAATTGATTTTAAGTGATTAAAAGTCACTAATTTCACTCACAAAGTGGATACTTAGGTAAAGTGGGTATTTTGAGTTCAAAAATGAATACCCCCAAGAAATACAATTCCTCCTAGTACCACTTGTTTAACTTAGGAATTATTTACAATTAAAATATCTCGATTTTGCAGGAAATTTTATTTTTGCATAAAACATTAAAAAAACTAAGGGGGGCTTAACACATTTCCATGAGACTCTAGGAGTATGATTAGCATGGTAACATACATTAGACACTAGACTTATATGACCAAGATAAGGCCTAACTATGATTTTATACTCCATCTTTGGAGGAAATGAGTGAAAAAACTCAGAAATTATAACTCCCTTAAAAATTCAAGCAATGAATAATTACTAAGTAAAAAAAAAATCTAGAGTAATGCACTCATTCTTACGTATTAGGAGGCTAAGCCTATTACAAGTTCATCATGATAAATTCATCTTATTACAATTCCCCATGTGGGGCATGGAAATGCAATATAGAAGAAGAAGAGAAGAAAGGGGGCCATAATGGTCGGATGGACTTGTGAACTCTGAATTTTGAGCAACTCTTTGCTCAATCTTTGGTGGCTCAACTGTAAGTCCATCCTAGTACAACTTGGTGGGTAACATAGGCTCCATATGGGGATGTGTTTCTTGATCTTTTAGAAAAATGAGAGCATGCGAGAATCCAAAATCTGTAACCTACATCACAAATGTCTCACCAAAAACAACATAAGATTCACATGCATATAGAAACCTACAATCAAAATACAAGTTACACTAATAATAGAAGAAAATGAAATGCTGAAGAAATGAAAGTGAAATACAAGGAAGAAGGTTTATAGATATTTATGTTTACAATGGATGCCCATTGTGCATCAGATATCATTGTTCAAGAGAAAATTTAAGATCTACCCACTCGCTGGTAGATTTAACCTTTTCATTGTCTAACTAGTTGAAGTAGAAAACAATTGAACCAACCAAGTGATGGATGAAGTAAGGCCTTAGATGTCTGAAAAGTCCCTATCCGAGATGACTCGTTGAAGATCCTTTTCCAATCTTTTCCAACATGGAGTTTTTCTTGAGATAATACCACTCAAGAAATATGTGTCCTTCATCATTCAACCAAACTTTGAAGTCTGACAAACCTTGTACATTTTTTATAAATTTATGAAAATGATTGTCATCGTTGAATGCTAACCATTGCTCATAATGATCTGGAATTGATAAACTTAATTTGTCTTCCATTTTCCCATTATATTGTATTAAATCATATGATGGTTGAGAGGTTGGAAGTGGAACTATCAAGGAAACTTTATTGTGTCCATCAAGGTTGTCGAAGATCTTCTTTGAAGAGATGGGTTCTTTAGGAGGAGGGTGGGGATTTTAATTATCTAGATATTCATCAACTTCAAACTCAATTTCCTTTATTTCCTCCTGATCAGTTACTGAATCATCCACAATCTCTTCCAGAATTTCCAGATGAAATTCCTTTTCCTATTCCATGTGAAGCTCTATCTCTATAAGATATGAATATCCAATATAATTACTTGCGTTGGCAAGGTGAGCTTCCATGACTTTTAACTGATTTACATAGATGAATTTCATGGCTTCAATAACCTCTGTCAATTTCTTGATGGGAGCTATTGAAGAATCTATCTTAGTATCTAAATCGATTGTCTTTATATATGGAGGTTCCTTCTTCTTCCATTTTTCCAAAAAAACATCAATCAATTCATTGTGAGTTTTTACTTGGTTATCCTTGAGTTTTGTGAACTAATCCATCATCATCAAAGGAAAAAATAAACAAAATCATCATTATATCTTCATGTAAATCATTGCAACACCACTTATTAAAGAAATAAGAGACTCTCTTACCATGACGTCTACAATCAACAACATTATTACTTTGAAAACAAGGAAAATTTTGTAAATCTTTTTCTGGAATCGTATGTGGATAACCACTTATTAAAGAAAAATCAATAGATTTATAAAGATCATCCATTTCTAAACTAGAAAAAAAAGGAAAAAGAAAAATGTCTACTAGAAATGGACTGTGACCCAAAAATTATTAAGGATCCTACGAGAAGAAATCTTGGCTAACTTCCTCCAAAAATATTCTCAGGTTCAAGGATGAAGCTAAGAATATCGTGAGTTCCTTCTTGCAGAATACTTTGTCAAATTATTTTTGAAGTGGAGTCACCAGATGATCAAGTTTATTCTAAACAAACAAGAAGCATCAAACAAAGAAAAAACAAAAAGGAAAACAAAATTTCATATTATGGGAATAGAAATATTTATCCTCGGAAACGACGCCAAAAAATGTTTTCGCCTTTATACACACCTCGGGTAATTTGAAAAAAATCTTCAATGCATTGGGTGTGTCATTGGGGGGAATTCTTTAGTCAAGGTGTTGTCACCTAATCCTCAACTCCTCCATCTACACCAACTCCCAACAAAGCCAAGGGGAGTAGTCTTTAAATAAAATAATCTATGGCATGAACTAATCTAAGTACAAGAAAATGAATCTAGGAGTTTATTGCAAACAAGAGCAGATATAAATGATTCTACACTAGTATCATATATGACACATCAAAAGAAAATGATTATACTAAAAGTAAATCATTCAAGATAATTGCATGTATATTATATAACTTAAAAGAGATACAAGATCTTAAAAGGAAATGATAAACAAATATTAAAATGTAGACTAGTGCCAAAAGTAAAGGTTGTTGCAAGATATCAAATGTTGTTGAAATGGAGATTGATATGTAAATTCTCTTGTAAAATTTTATTATAATTTTTTTGTTAGGTGGAGTGGTTGTTGTGAGTGCAAGCCACTATGTGAGATATGTGCAATGTGTTGCAAGAAAAACAAATCTAATCTAGATGTGGCCTCTAAGAAAATATTCCATAGATTGGAGGTTGATCGTGTTGGATGTCCAACAATGAAAGTATCCCTCTGACTACACACATAAGATCTAGATATTGTCGGTTTCCCAACACAAGGAGAACCTAGATCTCAAATTTCTTGTCTGACTTCACACACAACACTCTTGCATTTCCAAACAAACAATAACAACTTAAATATTTTCCTATTAAACTAGGTCCAAACTGACCAGCCATGGTTCTGATGAGTTCTCCAAATTGAGTTAGGATCACAAGGGTTCAAAGCATACACCGGGGAACTGAGGGGATGAGTTTATTTTCCAAATTGAAATGTGGAAATTGAAATTGAAGAAATGAAAGCTAATCTAGCAATTTAAAATTTACTTTGCCAAAATGGAATCTATACTAAGATAACTATGAAATTGAAATATAATCTAAAGTGTTGCAGTGCTTGTGATACATTTTAAGGTTTATTTTAGCTTTCCCTTTAGGTGTGAGTTTTAAACTTGAGCCAAAATTGCAAAATTGAAACAATCACAAAAGACATTGTTCCCCCCAGGGGGGATGAAGAGTGGAAGCTTGTATCCCCACTGATTTTATTAATAGATTTAAAATAATAATTTTTAGAGTGACTTGTGATCGTTCATTAGAGGGAGCACAAGTCTTTACAATGTTTTAGAAGTGTTTATTGTTGACTTTTCATAAGAGATGATATTGTATATGAATGAATATCATATTACAATGATGAGTGTTCTATATATAAAGAACATATGGTGACCATCCATAAAGATATGTGTCCCTTGGGTAATAAATATATTTATACTTTATATTATATTATACATATAATATAAATATATTTTATATTTATACTTTATTATATATATTTATACTTTATATTATAAATATATTATTACATTAATAATATTTATTAATAATTAATAATCATATTATTAATTATCAATCTAGTATAATGTCTTTACGATGCTGCCCAAACATCAACACTCCCTCTCATTGAGGGATACATTCTACATTATGCCAAGTTTACCTATGGGTAGCTGTCAAATAGCTTCAACATGTCACCATGACATCCATTACCTTGCAATGCATATGTACTTCATCATGTGCACCCTTGTGACTTTACAACCAATGCATCCAAGGCATGTGGGTAGTTCTCAAATAACTACAACGTGTCATCATGAAACTATCCAGTTTCTCATAGAAAACTTGGATATCTTATGCATGACATCCAGTACCTTGCGATAACATTTGTACCTCATCTCTTCAACATGCATCTAGGGTCGGTGGGTAGCTCCCCAATGTCTACAACATGTCATCATGACATCCACTACCCTGTGATAACATCTGAAGCCATCACTCCCTTTGAAGAGGGACTACGTCGAGCTTGTCCCTGAAGTACTTAAACTTCGTCCTTGACAACGGATTTGTCAGCACATCCACAACCTTCTCATCGGTAGCCACATATTGGAGCCTCATTGCTCCCTTCTACACCACATTGGAGCCTCATTTATCCCTTGTGTACCAAGTGTCTAGCAACCAAGTGTCACTTCCATGAGACACAGACTCCAAGTCTGATACCACAGGAGTTCATATCCATTAACTGTTGAACATGAAAATATATACATCCTCAGATATCCATAGTGCAACATGACTTCACCCCATGCAACCAAGGTCTGTGGGTAGCTCTCAATAGCTACAACATGTCCCCATGACATCTACTCCCTACGATGCATCAATACCTGATCATGTGAACTCTTGTCTTAGTGACAACCCTCGGATATCCGTAGTGCAACATGACTTCACCCCATGCAACCAAGGTCTGTGGGTAGCTCTCAATAGCTACAACATGTCCCCGGGACATCCACTTCATGTGATGCATCAGTACCTAATCATGTGCACTCATGTCTTAGTGCCAACCCTTTTTCATGCTAGATGAGAACACTCAGTGCCAACCCTTTTTCATGTTGGATGAGTTCCACATGTCTCAGTGCGAACATGAATTCACCCCATGCAACCAAGGTCTATGGATAGCTCTCAATAGCTACAACATGTCCCTAGGATATCCACTCCCTATGATGCATCAGTACCTGATCATGTGCACTCCCATCTCAGTGCCAACCCTTTTTCATGATGGATGAGAACACTCCCTCTGAAGAGGGACCACATCAAGCTTGTCCCTGAAGTACTCAAACTTCATCCTTGACAAAATATTGGTAAACACGTACGCAACTTGAGCCTTTGTAGTCACGAAACTGGAGCCTCGCTAATCCTTACTGTAGTACCCAACTCCCTCTGGAACTGACTACCTGATTGCCTCTCGAGCACTGAATATCAACTGAATCTTCAACATGTTGACTTCATCACTTGTCCTTTAGAACAAGGCTCATCATCCTCTTCTTGTAGGTCTTACCTACAAGTCAAATTCGGTCCAATAGTCATGAATTTTTGAAGCCACACTGCCTCGCGCCTTGTTGCACATGCTTCCACATACTATGCCTCAGTCGTACTGAGTGCTACACACAAATGCTTCTTACTTATCCATGAAACCATATTGGAGCCTAGACTGAAGCAATATGTCAAAGTACTCTTCCGATCAGGAATACTACCGGCCCAATCTGAATCTGAATATCCATATAACCCAAACTCATGGTCTATCACATACTTGAGACCATAATCCAATATACCCTTAAGGTGTCTCATCACATGTTTTGATGCAACCAAATGAACCTACCTGGGTTGCTCCATATATTGGCTCAAGGTGCTCAAAACATATATCTTGTCATGTGTTCGTCAAGTACATCAATGAACCCACCATCTGCCTATATAAAGTAACATCTACAATCTCTAAAGTCATATCCTACAATCCAACATCCAGAACCTCTTCAGGATTTTACTATATACTTCCCTTGATTCAAAAATTCCTCATCCTGTCTCTTCCATACCTTGAGACCCAAAAAGTAATGCATCATCTCAAGATCTTTCATATCAAACTCAGCAGCCAGTTTTTCTCTTACACTTAAGAATAACTTGCAAAATTATACAAAATCTCGACACTCCCTCTTAATGAGGAAGGTATTATATCTCGCACAGACTCTAACAATTTCACCATAGGTGTAACACTAAGAATAGCATTGGATACCAAATCACAAAGGAAGGAAAAATGAAACCCTAAAAGAATACCCTCAACCTTCTCGATCGTGCTAGCTTTTGTGTTTGTATTAATGACAACATTTATAGGAAGTCGCCCTAACTTATCTATTTCACCAACAATCATATTTCCCACAAAATCATCGTTCTAGGATGGTGCCCGAACCCCATATTATCACCATGAGCTCCACCTTTCCTCTAACCCTTGAAGCAGCACTTTGATAGGGGCTATAATCTATACATATTTTATGTAATCATGTGCAGGAGCTCCATAGGGCCCATCAACAAGCAGATTTGATAGTCATTTTTTCGTAGTCTTGTTCGCCCTGAGAAGCATGCTTTTATCACTTGCAGGAGGTTCGCATGCCTCTGAGAAAACTCTTTTTAAATATCGTGTCCAATCTCCCAATGTGTGAATGTGAACACTGACATAATCGTCACTTGGAGCCAAAGTGATCGAGAGAGGATTTCATTCAAATGATGAGACAATAGGACACTGAATGAATATATATATTGGCCACTTTTGTATCAAAAATTTTGTGGCTTCGATACATGAAATGTCAAAAAAAATCCTGGATAGATGGTGACCTTCAATGTTCATGGTGAGTAAAATCCGAACCTGAAATCCCTGAGTGTGCTCTCTCCTGCATATAATAAAAATGGAACAGAAAAATACATCCATGTTGTTTTCAAGTACCACTCATGCACCAGGTAGAGGAAGACTCCATGAATGATGAGCATGATGTATACAATCATGAAAATATGGTGAGAGTACCAAAAGGCATTGAATCCAGTCAATCTATTAAAAGGTCGGGGAAGCTTCAAAACATTTATTTTGAACCAGTGACTAACCAACGTGAATGCGATGCTCATAAGAATCACCATAATGACCCCCATTTTTCATCGAAGTTGCTGAGAAGCGGCACAAATTTATCAGGTGATGTATTGATTAGACGGGGTAAATCACAAGCTAAGTGATTCCTTACATGAAGCAACACTCCTACGAAAAAAAAATTACGTAATGGTATTGTGAAAATTGATCTTGTCATCGAACGACACAATCCATGTTTCTTTGATTCTGTGAGAGGGAAGCCTTTCAGGCCTATCGAACTCACCAATAATTTGGTTGTTTCTCCCATTATCATCGTCGCTCGACAATGGTGACTGCCTCTCTTATGACTTCATATCTCTTCAACTGAGGGAAGTCTCTCTATCCACTAGTGTGTGCATCTCCCCTCTCCATCAAACACAATGTCTATTACAACTCTCTGATGGACAAACAATATACCCCATACATCGCAGTAATTCACTCACTCATCCATAGCAGTAATCTACTCTCTCTTATTTTCATAGGTCTCGTTTCCTTTCTATTTTCCTGAGCCCTTCTCAGACTCAGGCCCAGTCATGCTCTAATACCATGTTGATTTTTCATAAGAGATGATATTGTATATGAATGATATTACAATGATGAGTGTTCTATATATAAAGAACATATAGTGACCATGGTTACCATCTATGAAGAGATGTGTCCGGTAATAAATATATTTATACTTTATATTATATTATACATATAATATAAATATATTTTATATTTATACTTTATACTTTATTATGTATATTTATACTTTATATTATAAATATATTACTACATTAATAATATTATAATTAATAATATTTTTTAATAATTAATAATCATATTATTAATTATCAATCTAGTATAATGTCTTTCTGATGTTGCCCAAATATCAACATTTATTGAAGAATGGGGTGCTCATGGGATCCCAGATACTCTGATTCTACCAAAATTTAGCAGAGTATTCTCTTATATGTTCACAAACCTGCACAAAAAATCAAGCAAACAAAGACAAAAGATGCCCAAAAACACTTTGAAAGTTTCTTTGAATGTTATTAGAAAAACCCCAAAATTTTACCAAGTAAAAATATACTAAATTTTCCAAAAAAGAAACAATAATAAAACAAGAAAGTAAAGGGCCTTCTTAGCGAAATTTGTGTGTTGTCCTAAAATAGAAAATAGAAAGTCACTAAATTTACCAATTGAATATTTTAAGCATTCTAAGTAAATTCTTTCATTTAACCTTTAAATTCTCTTTAAAACTAGATAAAAGATAGAATAAATGCAAGCTAGATTTATTAGTGAATGAAACCTTTTAGAGCACAAAGTAGATCTAACTTGTCTTATGCATGCAAATTTTATATTGAAGATTTGAACTAAAAATTAGATCTAAATACTTACATGCAATGAAGTAACCAAGAGGAAAATAGATTTTCTTTTAGAAATAGAGAAAGAGTAGCTCGTAAACCTTGAAATCCTTAGGCAAAATTGAGTCTTCTTGGTAGAGGAAAGAGGGACTATGTCCTTATATATCTTGAAGATGGAGAGGATGCAAACAAGCTCAACCTCACCTTCAAGCATGTGAACCTGTGAGCTTCAAACACTTGCAACAAAATGTTAAATAGTAGTGCTCTCTACATATGAAATTTAGAATGCATGTCAATCAAACAAGAAGAGCATGAAATATTCGATTACATATATAAAACAACAAGACTTAGAAATGCAAGCAAGCTTAATAAATATTGTTATTCAAGAAGAGACAATTGATCTAGAAATAAAAACAAGTTTAATATATCATATTCATATTCAACAAATTGAAAGAAAATAATTGAAACAACATCACCTCACAAATTTGGCACATTGATAATTAGCATCCACACATTGAGATCACTACACCAATATAGCCTCCAAAGACTTTTATTCCAAATGATAGTACAATAGTGTTACAACCACGATCATTTCTCTCCTAACTATTTTGTAATGAGAGAGCAAGCTTGTATATATAGCAAATGGGGTGGAGAGCCCAAGATAGGAGGGAACACCACTTGGCGAAGGAGGGTGCACCACTTGGAAAAGGAAAAGAAAAAAGTGTGGGTTTTTGGGCTGCCACCTCTCCCTAACTCCCATTAAATGACAAGTGTTAAGGGTGAGAGAAAGAGGGAGGGAGCCACCTCTCAAGAGGTAGGCACCCTCCTCAAGAATGCACCACTTATCCCAAGAGGGGTGCACCTCCCAAAGAGAGATCCTCCTAACTCAAGTCTAAAATCCAACAAATCAACTCCAACTATCTCTCCAATTGAGAACAAGGCTTAATCAACTTTAGATAAAGTGACTTAACTTGAAACATTTCCCCGACATGTTTCCCAAAAAATAGCATTCGCTGATTTTTCTGATTTTTATGTCTTTTATTTGACTTTTGTGAATAAATTGATTTTAAGTGATTAAAAATCACTAATTTCACTCACAAAGTGGATACTTAGGTAAAGTGGGTATTTTGAGTTCAAAAATGAATACCCCCAAGGCATATAATGTCTCCTAGTATCACTTATTTAACTTATGAATTATTTACAATCAATATATCTCATTTTGCGGAAAATTTTATTTTTGCATAAAACATTAAAATACCTAAGGGGGACTTGGCGCATTTCCATCAGACTCTAGGAGGATGATTAGCATGGAAATATACATTAGAAAATAGACTTATATGACCAATATAATGTCTAACCATGAGTGTATACTCCAACTTTCGACGAAATGAGTGAAAAAACTCAGAAATGATAACTATCTTAAAAAATTCAAGAAAGGAATAATTACTAAGTAAAAAAAACACTCTAGAGTAATGCACTCATGTTTAAGTCTTAGGAGGCTAAGTATGTTACAAGTTCATCAAGCTAAATTCATCTTATTACAATTTCCTATGGGGAGTATGGAAATGCGGTATAGAAGAAGAAGAGAAGAAAGGGGGCCATAATGGCCGGCTGGACTTGTGAACTCTGAATTTTGAACAACTCCTTGCTCAATATTTGATGGATCAATTGTGATTCCATACTAGTGAAAATTTGTGGGAAACAGACACCACATAGAGAATGGTTCTATGAATATGAACAATATGAAGGAGGGTATGTGTTCTTGGGGGACGACTCAACAATCAAAATTGTCAGACGAGGAAGAGTTCGACTGATACTGCAGGATGGGAGGAGTAGAACCCTTTCAAGTGTTCTACACATTCCGGGTTTGGAAAATAACCCGATATATGTTAGCAATATGAGTGATGCATGAGTGAAAACTCTATTTCAGAAGGATTCGTGCAAGATGGTAAAAGGTGTGATGGTCGAAAGGAGTTTGGATTGGAACCCTATACAAGTTACCAGGGAGTATCAACTCGACTGGAAGCAACAAAATTGTTGTTCCTGAAGTCGACTCGACTCGACTTGAGATAAATCGATTCAAACTGACTCGAAAAGTCATCATAAAGTTGACCTGGCCATGTTATGGCATGAGAGGATGGGACACATAGGAGAAAAAATACTTCGAGCTATGCATAACAAATGTATCATTGAAGATTTTCCTTAATGTAATTTAGAAGCCAACGTTTGTGAGCATTTTATATATGGAAAACAAAGTCGGGTGAGGTTCCCATCTAGAGAAACAAGGGAAAATGGGATTCTATAGTTGGTTCATAGTGGTGTGTTTTCACTTGTTTCAATGTCTTCACTTGGTGGATCCTTGTATTATGTCTCCTTCATAGATTATTTTTCCAGGAATACATGGATATATTTCTTGAGGAAGAAATCAAAGGTTTTTGAGAAATTCAAAGAGTTTAAATCTCTTGTAGAAAACCAGACATATAAAAAGATTAAGGTGTTGAAAAATGATAATGGTCGTGAATTTTGTGGAAAATAATTTGTTCATTTATGCAAGCAGTGTGGCATAGCACACCAAAATACCACACCATATACCCCACAATAAAATGGATTTGTTGATAGAATTAATATAACATTGGTAGAAAAGGAAAGGAGCATGCTCAGTAGTGTTAGGCTCGCACAAGAATTCTAGGTGGAGGCAGTCGACACTACAACATATCTATTGAATATGTCTCATTCATCGACGCTAGTCGACACGACTCCACATGAGGTATGGTCAGGTAAGAAGCCTTCAGTTTCACATCTCAACGTATTTGGATGTGATTCATTTGTGCATGTTCCCAAGGAAAAGAGGAGCAAGTTGGACAAGAAGGCAGTCAAGTGTATTTTCATTAGATACAAAGAAGGAATGAAAGGATATAATCTTCAGGATCCTACATTAAGAAAAACAATGTACAATCAATATGTACTATTCAGAGAAGTCGGAATTAAGTCTGAGCCTGAAGAAATTGTTCATACCAATAATAATCAAGAGAAGGTGTGGTTTGAATTAAAGAACGAAGAAGATGATTCAGATGATTTGATTGAATCATAAGGAGAGGTGGAACAACCGACCCCGATGGTAAGGAGGTCAGAATGAGTAATAAAACCAGTTGAAAGGTATAGTCCACCCAACTTTCTCTCTGCATGAGTGTTAACTACCACTGACGATGAGCCCAAGTCAGTCAGGGAGGCAGTCGACTCAACAAAGGGAAAACTCTGGAAGGACGCCATGGTCGAAGAGATGGAATCCTTGCACAAGAATGAGACATGGGACTTAGTCAAATTACATAGTGGAAGAAATATTGTCGGTAGAATATGGGTATTCAAGAAGAAGATGAACGGAGCAAGTCAATTCGAGAAATTCAAAGCTTGAATGGTAGCGAAAGAATATTCCCAAGTTGAAGGAGTCGAATCTAGTGATATTTTTTCCCCTGTTGCAAAATTATCTTCCATTATAGTACTAACGTCTTTGGATGAAACATTTGATATAGAAATAGAAAATATGGATGTGAAGACAATGTTCCTACACGAGGACCTGGAAGAGGAAATCTACATGAAACAACCTAAAGGATTTGTATTTAAGGGAAAGAAATATTTGGTATGCAAACTGAAAAATATCCCTTTTATGGTCTAAAGCAATCACCAAGGATGTGGTACCAAAATTTCGACACCTACATCCTTAGTTTGGGGTTTGTGAGAAGCAAAGTTGATCACTACATATGTTCCAAAGAAGAAGGTGGGTGTTTCATATATGTAGCATTGTATGTTGATGACATGTTGTTGATTGGAAACAACATGGACGCAATAAAGGAGGTGAAGAAGTAGTTATCCTCCAAGTTCAACATGAAGAATATCGGTGTAGCGAACTTCATTTTGGGAATGGAGATTAAGAGAGATTGGGCAGCTAGAAATCTCTGGTTGAACCAAATGAATTATATTGAAACAATTTTGAAACATTTCAACATGCAAGATTGTAAACATGTGAAGGTGCCAATTCTTGTGGGAGCAAGGCTAACTGTTGAATAGTGTCCAAGGACATAGCATGAAATACAGGACATGACACGTGTTCCCTATGAAAATGATGTTGGTAGTCTAATGTATGTGATGGTCTACACTCGACTAGACATTTTCCATGCAGTGGGAGTGTTGGGTAGATACAAGTCAACACCTGGGAAAGAGAATTGGACAGTTTTCAAAAGAGTATTTAGGTATTTGTGTGGCACAAAACATTATTATATATGCTACCAAGGATAACCTAGAGGTGACAATGAATTAAATGTACATGGCTTTGTCAATGTCGAATTGGTTGGACATATGGATCGATGGAGGTCGACCAATGGATATGTGTTCAAACTGTTCAGTGGGGAAATCAGTTGGATGAGAAAGTGGCAGGCGGTCGTAGCCCTATCAAAGACAAAATTTGAATACATGGAAACCACTCATGGAAGCTAAGAAGCAATATGGCTGCAAAGGATGTGTTCAGGAATCAGGTTTGAGCAGAGAAATATGAAGATAAGTTACGACAGTCAAAGTGCAATATTTTTGAAAAAGAACCCAACTTATCATTCTAAGACTAAGCACATTGATGTACAATACCATTTTGTGACAGACATGGTGGAAAGAAACAAGGCGTTGTTGGAGAAAGTAGACACGTTGGAAAACATAACAGGCTCTTTAACCAAGTCTATGAATGATGTGAAGTTCTCTTAGTGCAGAGAGGAAATGGGCATTGTTGCCCTGGGTCTATGAACAAGATTTCATAGGTCTCCCAATTTCAGCAATGAAAACAACAAGTGGGAGAATGTTGGGTTGTTATGTTCTTTGCAGTGAAAGTGTAGTCAAGGTGGATCGACTGATAGTCGAAGATGAAGGTCGAGGTGGTTCAACCAAGTAAAGATGAAGTTGAATAAATCAACAACAAATCGAAAGTCGAGGTGGTTTGACTAGATAAAGATGAAATCTAAGACATCAAAAGAAAATCGAAGGTCGAGGTGGCTCGATCGGGTAAAGTTGAAATGGTCAATGTTATGAACTTAATATATAATAATAAATATAAATACATTATAATAGTTAATGAATAATTAAGGAAGAGACACCTTCCCAATGAAAGGTCACATCTATTCATGTAAGGGAACCCCTTCGTGGGTATATAAGGCCCTCATTCTTATTGTACTCATCATCTCATATTCATATACATTATTTAATATATTATCCTTTATGGATTATAACTTGTTGTCCTTCATACATTGGGTATTTACCTGGTAAACCGGCTTGGTTCACCACAGTGGTATCATAGCTTTGTCTCAATCCAAATTTTGGCCACAAATAGAGTTTCTCTAAAATCAATTATTTGACCTCATATTGGCCATTGGCCATTTATAAATCAAATGTTCTACACATTTCAGAAAAAAAAGTAAAAAAATCATTCTGCACAACAAAAAAATAAAATAAAATAAAAAAGAGCAGAAAAAAAACAAAAGAAAATAAAATAAAAGGTTTTTCTTAAGGGGCACATGAAGAAGTATAAGTGCACACCAAGAAGTTTGAAATAAATATTCCATATTTGGCATTAGTTAAGTTAATTGTCATTTAAAAAGTGAGAAAAAATAATTTAAAAGAAAGAGTTTCAAATAAGAGGAAAAGTGAATATTTTATTTTACCTTTAGAGATTTACCATCCCATGGTTTTGGAAAACCATTGGCCCATGGTATTCCATACCATATATAATATATATATGTGTGTTTATTTTCCTCTAAAGAAGTATTTCATAAAACTTAGGGTCGAGTTTATTGATCCCTAACCGCCGCTAACAAATAGTCAACAGTGTAAAAGGGATTTATAAGGTACTTTTTATAATGTATAAAAAGGATTATAAAAATTGGAGTGCCAAAGATATATAAGAAGGAAGGAGTATAACTAAAAGAGTTCTTTTCGAAAGTGTGAAGGTAATATTAAATTATTTTTCATTAATTACCCAGGGAAAAAAAAAAGAGATTAAGTGAATATAAAATTACTTTTGGTAAAGTATAAATAAAATATTCAAAGTTTTTAAACTCTATGTATATATATATAAATAATTATCAAGGATTATTTTCTTAAAATAATATAAAGGAATATTAGAGGAAGATATCATTAAGTCAAGAAGCTTAAGTCTTATTATTATTAAATGGGTATTATAATAATTATTATAAGGTCAATTCAAATTAAAAAAAAGGATTTTAAGGAAGGAATATTTTATGGTAAAAATCATCTAAGTAGATGCATTGGATTATTAACATTTAGAGGAAATACTCAAGAAAAAGAATTTAGCATCCACATTTTCCCAGATAAGAAGAAAAATCACATAATTATGTATTTGGTGAATCAATTAATAATTCCAAAGACAAATTTAATCGAAACAAAAGACTCTTTTTTTTCGCAATAATTATGGCATCAAGGACTTATCGTTGACACTCGAAGATTATAAACTCGTATCAAATTTTGAGGTTACAACTATATATGAAAAAGAGTTTGATATAATCCTCGGCTCGACTTGGTTAGAGACGTTGGGTAGCTAAATATTAAACATTGAGAAAAAAAAATTAATGTTTTCCTACAAGAAGAAAAAAATAAAATTACATGATGTCTTAGTGAAGTTAGATTCAATATCTACGTCAAAAGATCTTGATCATATCTCCAAAATACTATTGTCAGACAAACAACATTCAATAATTGAGATCCAAAAGGAGTGTGACAAAATAGTCATAGACAAAGATGCAGAAATTTGTCGCCTAAAAATCCATAATCAAAGTTTACTCACCCAGATTAAGAAGATAAAGAGTGATAAGAAGACGGTAGAGGACAAGTTAGAACAACTTATCAATCAGGAATCATTGTTATATAAAGAGACAATTACTGAACCTATGGAACTACAGAAGTATTCAAATAGAAAAAACATGATGGTGGATAAAGCAATTAATACATACCCAATCAACCTTACAAATCTAAAGGATTCAGTTGATGTAAAGAGGTCTTCACATGTCGAAGTAGAAATAAGCCAGGGCTATGAAGAAGACTCAATTCCAAGTGTTAATCAAGAAGAAGCTACAAGTACACAAAGTAAAGATCGGGTTGCAAGGATTCCTTATAGACATCCTAATCAAAAAAATCGATACTTCAACCAATCAATGTATCCACAGAAACAAATGAAAAATATGTCAAAAATTATTACCTCCATTACAAATGATGCTCAAGGTAGAATTTATCAAGGGAGTCAAAATACATCAAATTGTCTACAAGAACCCCATAAAATCCCCATTGTGCTGAAGATCAATTTAAGGTGGGCAAACTCCCTTACAATTCGACGGTTCTATGTGGCACTTAGAAGATCCTATCGTTTCAAGTACTCAACGATCACTAATTGAGGAATAAAGAATAAAGAGACGATACTACAAGCCAGATCAAGAGATAAGTCTTCCATAAGTATGCTTTGAGGACAAAGCATTTTTAAGGGGAAGGAAATGTTATGAACATAATATATAATAATAAATATAAATAAATTATAATAGATAATGAATAATTAAGGAATAGATACCTTCCCAATGAAAGGTTACATCTCTTCATGGAAGGGCCACCCTATGTGGGTATATAAGGCCCTCATTCTTATTGTACTCATCGTCTCATATTCATATACATTATTTAATATATTATCCTTTATGGATTATAACCTATTTTCCTTCCTACATTAAGCATTTACCTAGTGAACTATATTAGTTCACCATAGTCAATTGACAAGAGGTCGACAGGCGGGCGTGTGGAAACTGACTGAATATCGAATGAAGGCTGATTGGTATGGTAGTCGATTATAACATAGTCCTAAGATTCACGATATTTGTAGCCAATGATCTGCGTGGATATGTAACCATTTTTGGGTGCATTTTCTTTAGGGTTTTTCCTACTATAAATCCTAATAAGAAGGCGTGTTGTAAATCTTAAAAAATGATGAATGGAAAATCACCAAGAATCAATAATCGTATAGGTTGTTGGTCATGTATATGTAAGTCGAATTGACTACAGGGTTGTTCTTGTATAAAGAAAGAGGGTATGATGTCGATTGTGTCTTAGGTGTGG
This sequence comes from Picea sitchensis, assembly GCA_010110895.2. Lineage (NCBI taxonomy): Eukaryota > Viridiplantae > Streptophyta > Pinopsida > Pinales > Pinaceae > Picea > Picea sitchensis. Next base: position 232,338 of record SNQJ01S0002285.1, read on the forward strand.
ACTAAGGTTAGACATGTAACCTTTTATTCTTAATTAATAAGACAACAAGAGAACAAAACGCTCAAGGAATCTTGGTTTTCCCAGTTTGGGTTTCCAGGGTAAAAGCTTTGTGTATTGTGTGTTTGTTTTGTCATTTACTTTCTTGATTAAATATTTCTTCCTCTCTTCTACTAGGTTTAGCATGGAAGTGTTCATTATTTCCTAATAATTTTGTTATGATAATTTAATAATTTGGATCATTATAGTGTGAACATTTATTTTCTAGGAGATGCCTAGTCCTTTATCAGGTATTCTCTACATGTGAATATTTCCTTCAAGAATAAGAATGGTTCTCTCTCAAGCACTTTTTATATTCTTGTATTTTATCAAAACAAAGAGGAGCACCACCTCTCTAAAACGTTGGGGGATTTATCCATGTGATTTTATCTTAAAGACCTTAAACATTCTTTCAGATCAAAATTTTTGGTGACCATACTGGGGAGAAACAAAAGGTTGGTTCTGAATGACTCAAAAAGATCCAAATCAACCTCAAATACAAAGTGGACTTGGATACCAAAGAATTGTTCTTCATCAACTATATAGTCTATACATAACAACAACAAGAAGTCGAGAGGAACTTCAGAGAATGTTGGAATCTCTTGCTCATGAATAAGAAATAGTTATAGTCATAGACAAAGAAGACAACAATAAATTCCCAAAAGTTGGAATCATACAAAGGTCCCTTGACGAGAAGTAAAAGTAGAGTTCTTGAAATTTATCATGAAACCCAAGATTCAACATATGAAGTTGTGGGTGAAACAACCATGGAAGACCAAGAAGAGGAAATAAATGAAGTTCCTAGTGATGAAAAAGAGAAAATGATAGACAAAGAAATCCAAGAAGAAGAGCCAGATCCAATCCTCTAAACTTATGGGGAGAACAACATGATTTGCCTACTCTCCTCCAAGATATTTTGCCTATTTTCACAGATGATGGGATTATGGATCCCAAAAAGAATATGGATCAATTCTTTACCATATGTGACATTCATTTGGTTGAACATGATGATGTGAAGGTGAGAGTATTTCTTCAAAATTTGGTAGGCCCATCCTATGACTGGTACCTTTCTCTCCCAACTCAGTCAATTGGCTCCTTTGAAGATATGGAAGATATTTTTATGACCAAATATGACCAACCAATCACATATCATACTTTACTCAATTCACTCAAATACATATTGAAAAAAATGAAAGGATCAGATATTTTAACTTACAAATTTTTAAGACCTTAAATCAAATTCCAAAAGAGTAGTGTCCAAATGCGCATGTTATATTTGGGTATTATAATAATGCAATGCCATCAAATGTCAATTATGAAATAAAGGTTGCACAAATAAAAACATCATATGAAGCAATAACAAAGGCAACATAGATGGAAGGATATCTGCTTGAAAGTAATGTTGATATTGAGATTATCCTTGGAAAAGTACAAATCCAGATGACAAGTTTCTGAATATCATTCCAAGTCCCATCTACCTCAAGAAGAGTTGAAGGACGAAGAGTTGGAGAGGGGATTTTTCAAGGCCAGCCCCGTAATGTAAGGAACATTCTTAAAGTTTTTCAAGACACTCATCAAAAATAGATATTTCTCGGATGAGTAGGACTATTTGATAAATGCAGAATGAAATAACTCGGCTCAAAAGAAATGAAAATACAATTCCACTACATCAAGATGTGAGAACTTTTCCACAAAATCAAAGAGAAAGAAATGACAGAAATATAAGAAATGAATAGCACAGACCCGGAGAACCTTAAGTTCCAAATCCAGACATTGTTGTGCTAGAATAAATTGAAGAAGAAGAAGATTTTATTCAAGAAAATGAGACATTAAATCAAGAATCGATCAATGATCAATATCAAATATTAGAATCAGTCTAGATGGAAGAAATTTCATCATATTTTGAAATCATGAACAAGAAGATCATGATTATGCAAAGAAAGAAAAAGTTGTTCAAACAAAGAATAAAGAAAACAAATCCAAGCCTAGAGATCAACCTGAAAGAGAAAAGGAAAAAGATAATGCTCCAAAACCAGCAAGGAAATAGCCAATCGTAAATCATCCCAAAAGACCATTAGAAATAACTTATAATGTGATTGATTACTTAATTAAACTTTGGATCACTCTACCATGGAGGTAGTCAAGATACCTCACCAAAGGGAAAATCTTTTGAAGATTTTGGATAATACAAATTCATCTTGTTTGAGGATAGACACAGTTGTTATGGACACAAAACAACAACACAGATCTATACCAACAATACCAAGAGGCAAGGTTCCACCATTTTACATATCATTGGAGAATCATGATTTTACATTACACAATTGTTTGGTTGATAATGGACCCACTAATAATATCATGTCATTGTCTATAATAGAGGCTCTTGGAATGCAATGCACAAAGTAATATGAGATGGGTGAAAACATTTATGCCATTGATTCCAGAAAAGGTACCAGCTTATGGTGAAATCAAAGACTTGGGCTTGGATATCTACAACACCACATATTATAACAATTTTCACCATTATAGTGGTTGATCTTCCTCCAACATACATTGTTTTCATTTGCAGATATTGGTTCTCAATTATTGGAGTGTACATAATGAATTATAGGAGTTGCAAGATGCTCCCAAAAAAAGATGGAATAATGATCAAAGTACTACGAGAACATAGAAATCTAGTATCATTTACAAAGAAAGAAACTAAAATGATTCAAAACTGTATTGATGTTGGAATTGGAAATTATGTTATTCTCAATACAAAGAAAATGAATTCTCCCAGACAAAATGAAGATAACCCCTTTCAAGGGTTCTATAAAATGTCATTGGATGGTTCATGCTCTTAATATGGTATTGGAGTTGGCATTGTTTTTAAAAGTTCTTAATCATGTATTTATACACACGAAATAAGACTTGAGTTCCCTTGCACCAATAACGAAGTTGAGTACGAAGAATTAATTCAAGGATCAACTCTGGCACTTCAAATGCAAGTCAATGATCTAGTGATAAATGGATATTCATAATTAATCATCAATCATATAAAAAAAAGTACAAAATCAAGAAGGAAAAATTGAAACATTATGTTAAGAGAGTTTGGGATATTATAGATTCATTCAATTCCTTCAATATTACCTTTGTTCCTTGAGAGAAGAATAAAAAGACAGACTCATTGCAATAGCACCCTCTCTTTTCAATACTGACAATTCTCGAAATCCAAATATTTTTCATGTCAAAACATTTTTCTGACCATCAATACTTGATAATCAAGAGTATTGGCCAGTATTTGAAAGTGATGAGCATATTGCAAATTTTCTTGTAGACCTAGAATCACCATCATCTGATATTTCAAAACAAAGTCAAAGTAATCAAAAGGAGATTCATGATCAGAATATTGTTGTTTTTCCAAAGAACTATGTTAGCCTTGAATCTCTCTAGAAAAGAGATGACCAAACAAAGCCAATGAACACAGTGGAATAATATTCCCTAAGGAAAGTCTAAGAGACCCAAAAAAATTAAAATTGGTACATCTGATATTCCCAAATGCATAAATCTTGGTACAAGTTGTACAACTAAAGAGGTTGAACAATATACTCTTCATTTCGAAGAATCTTAGGATGCCTTCAGGTGGAGTTATGATGATATAAAAGAATATGAAAAGTCCATCTTTCAGCATACCATACCACTCAAAGAAGGGTCAAAACCTTTTAAGAAAAAATTAAGAGTGATAAATCCAAATTTTAAGCCCTTGGTGAAAATGGAGCCAGAAAAAGTTGAAAAGAGATGGTAAAATTTTTCCATTCAGACACTCAGAATGGATTTCAAATCCTGTGGAGATAAGAAAGAAGAATGGAGAGATTCATCTTTGTGTGGATTTTCGAGATCTCAATCAAGCAAGTATTAAAGATAACTACCCACTTTCAAATATGGAGATGTTGCAACAATTCACTGGTTTTGTGTCGATGTCTATGTTAGATGGATTTTATGGGTACAATCAAGTCCTTGTGTATGGAGAAGATAGACCCAAAATTGTTTTCATTACACCATGGGGAACATATGCCTATGTCTGCATGCCTTTCGGTCTAAACAATGTTGGTGTAATATTTCAGAGGCCTATGGACCATGCCTTTAGTGATTTAATTTTGAAATTCATGGTAGATTATCAAGATGGCCTAATTGTCCATTCAAAATTGAGAGAACACCATCTTAAACATCTCAGTCAAGTTCTTCAAAGATGCAGAATGTATGGCATATCCCTTAGTCCAAACAAATGTTTATTTGTGGTATCAGAAAGAAAATTGTTTGGTCATATAGTGATCAAAGAATACATTTATATTGATCCTGAGAGGATTAAATCAATAAATGACTTTAAATCCTCCAGTATCTCGGAAAGGGGTACAAATTTTTTTTGGAAATATAAACTTTCTACGAATATGTGTTCCATGTTATACTACAATTATAAATCCAATCAATAAGTTATTAAAGAAGGATCAAAGATTTGAATGGACGTCAAAAACTCAAAAGGATTTTGCAGACATCAAACATGCAATCACCATTGCTCATGTTCTTGTTAGTCTTGATTTTGATAAAGACTTCATATTGCATTCATTTTCCTCTGAAGAGACTATTGCTTCCATATTTACCCATAAAAATGAAAAAGGGGAGGAACTTCCAATTGCTTTCATTAGTAAAACCTTGCATGATTATGAACTAAATTATTCCATAATTGAGAAACAAGCTCTTTATCTAGTCAAGGAAATTTCTCACTTCAAGACTTACATTTTATCAACTCACGTTATTGCTTATGTACCACACTCCCCTATAAAAAAATGTTTCTCAATCAACAATTCAGAGAAGGGAGATGGGAAAATTGGTTGGCCAAGCTTCAAGAATATGATTTAGAAATCAAGACTTTAAAAGTTGTTAAGGGACAAGGGCTATGCAAATTGATGACCAAAATTGAAGCTGCAAATATTTATTCTCCAAATATAGGTGATTCTACCATACAAAATTCATTTATGTCAGCATCCGAGTGGTATAAAGAAATAATCTTTTATTTGATCTGGCCAATTTCATGTTGGAATGTATTCTAAGGAGAGGAGACATTTAAATATGAATACCAATAAATATTTATTGGTATTGGGAGTTATTTTTCGAAGAAACTTTGATGGTATTCTTTTGAGATGTTTAAATCGTTTAAAGGCTAAATAGATATTACAAGAGTTCCATGAAGGAATTTGTGGGGGACACTTTGCACCTATTGTGACTACTCACAAAATCATTTGGGTTGGTTATTATTGGCCAACCATGTTCAAATATGCTTATTCAATGATTAGAAAATTCCTACAATGTCAAAACATTTCAAGAAATATGAAAAGAGCAGCAATGCCACTACAATCTATATCAGTTGAAGAACCATTTTCACAATGGGGTTTGGATGTAATTGGTCCAATTAACCCAAAATATAGCAAATGACATTCATATATTCTCACTACAACATACTACTTTACAAAATGCAAGAAGTTGTAGCTCCGAAGAACTCCAATTATGAACAATTGATTATTTTCCTAAAAGATAACATTATATCCAGATTTGGTGTCCCTGAAAAGTTCATAACATATAATGGTTCAATTTTCTTTGGATCTAGATTTACAAAATTCTGTGGATAATATGGCATCATCATGAGACAATCATCCAACTATTATCCCCAAGGAAATGGTTTGGCCAAATCAACTAACAAAACATTGATTCAAATTCTCAAGAAAACAATTGCACCAAACCATAAAAATCGGCACAAGAAATTGATAGACAAGCTTTGGGCAAGATGTCTCACTCCAAAAGAAAGCACTGGACATTCACTTTATACCTTTTTATATGGAAAATAAGTAAGGATGTCATTACATATGGAACTGAATGTATTGGTTGTTACTACAAACAATGAAGATATGGAAGAAATTTCACTTCTTCAAAAGTGATATTATGAACTCATGTTGTTAGAAGAATAGAGAGTACAAGAAATAATAACCATGAGCAAGAGACAACAAATAGTCAAAAGACATTTTGAATACAGTGACTACAAGATATTTCCAAAAAGGTCAATTGGTTCTGCAATGAAATAAACCAAAGAAAAATCCATATTTTCATACAAAGTTTGCAGGTCTTTGGATTGGTCTATATCAAATTGAAAAGGTTATTGGTCTCAACTCTTACTTGTTAAAAGACATGAAAGGGACAGTTCAAACATTACTCGTAAATGGGAAATACCTCAAGAATTTTTTTGTTTAATCCCCAATTCTCAACTTGTACATAGTCTTTCATTTTCACCCCTTTGTATATTCTCAGACTGGAATCTTTCCTTTTTCCTTTTCTTTTACTTCCCTTCTAAAATTTTATATTCTTACTCCATTTTCCCAATGTACAAGGCCCTCTAGATTCTCAACAACCCACAAGGGTTTATTGTCCCACAGTTGGATCCAAATGTTGATCAACATTCATTGATCATTTTTTGTGTTCTTTGGTCTATTTTAATCATTTTTTTAATTTTTCTTGCATATCCCACCTTCTCTACAAGTCTGCAAGTCTCATACTTAGTTTCTTTTTTGTTTTCACCACTCTGCCACCGCAACACTTAATCATTTCTTTAGTTTTGGAAGTCTCATTATGAAGGCCTAAACCATCCTGCAATCTCGCAACCTCCAAAATGAACCCCTCACTTATGCATCACTCATAATGGACCACTTTCGATACTTAGCCAATTTTGTTGATTGCATATGTGAAAGCCCTTCCCTCATCTCCGTTTTTTTGTTCCATAACCTGCACCCCACATTCTTCATTTTCGAGTCCTCCAAAAATGACCTTCATGATACTCACTTTGCACTACCATACTTAAACTTTTTATGTTATCACGACATGATATCACCTTTCCTGATAAAATTTATTTCCCCTTCGTCACATCAGTTGTCACTCGTATGAGTTGATACCACTATTAAGTGGTGCAATTTTCGTTAAAGATTCACCTTAAATCTTAAATCAAACTATGCAATTGACAACTTTAAACTAAAATCAATAGCATTTAATAATCAAGGAAATATCTGGTAAATTAAATAAGGAATTAAAGTTGTGCTATAAAAATATTGTAGTGACAAAAGTTCCACCTATTCACACAAAATAATATTTGTCAAATATATCAAATAAAAGGAAAGAGCTATATTGTGGGGATACTATCAACACCTGGGGACGAGAAGACTGTCAATTTCAGTGGTTGGAAGTATTCTAGTGGTACTCAGCTCTTCCACCTTCGAAAAAAAAATCAAACAAAGTCTAGACCTATGGTATTGCATTAGTTGGTCGTGTACCAAAAGTATCATACTTCAAAGATTTAGTTCTTTGGTGCACTGATAAATTTGACAGTGACAGAAGAGTAATCTAGTTACAAGGAAAATCATTGATGTCTTTGGCACTTTCAGTTTTTCAGAAGGATGTTGAGATTTCCATAACCCACTTTGACATTCAAGAACTCTGAAGAAGATAATTTTCTAAAGGACAACAACGGGGGAATGGAGCTCCTAGAAATCTTTCTTGTAAGTCCAACTAGTGATTCTAAAAATTCTACACAAATTGAGGTATGTTCTTTTAAATACCCATACAAAGAATTTGCATGGTTGTTCGCTAGGATCATTAGATAGGACTCAAGGACCTTTGTTCCAAAATATGGTGTATATATTGTGTACCATTATATTCATGAAGATGTTGTATTTTATTGGGCGCAAATCATTTTGAATGAATTTTCGTTCCATTTGGGAGGTATCAGGAAAACCAGGAAATTTTACATGACGTCTTATATAGTCTATGTTATAGTCTACTACCACATTTTTTAGGACCTTCCCCGAGCCAAGAATATAGACTTAAAAAAGGATCCAGCTCCATTCTAGTATCCAGCATTATGGAAGCACAAGGCCCCATACAACTTTTATGAAGTACAAAATGCATTCATGTCTTGTTTCAAAACATTAATTCATGGTCCCACCACATCCAAATTGTCACTAGAAGCTGCAAAGAAAGGAATTTTTGAGACTATGGAATATTTTTGTTTTATTAGACTTTATGAATTTTAGGGGAAACCCTCTTTGCTTCCTTTCTACGTTTCTGACAAATTCTAAACTTTTGAAGTGTGCAAACAATACAAATATTGGGCACACTTCTTCAATGAAAAACGAAAACATCGATCCATCCCTTTGCTATGGAAAATTGGATAAATTTCTCTAAAGAACATTTCTCATTTGGTTGAATTCACCAATTCAGTTTAAAGGAAGTTCATGCAATTTAGGGTTTCGACCCTAATAATTTATTTCCAGCACACATGTTTTCAATAGGGTATGGATCATCACTTAATAAGTCTATTCAATTGGAAGGAGGAGGAGGAGGAGGAGACAATCAAAACCCTCCATAAGTCTCTCATGAAACAACCATGGATGACATCGATAGATTTGTCGATACCAATGACCACTATAAGAAATGGAGACAAAATACAACAGGAAGAAACCCATGATCACCAAACATGTCTCAAAAGAGTGCTTTGACAAGAGGAAAACCTCATGACAGTAGTAAAGGACAAAGGAAATATTCTACCGGAAATTTAGATGATGGAGGAGATAAAGACCCTTCCAAAAGGGGAATTGAAATATCGCACATTGTTCATGTCTGTGAAAAAATAAAAAGAGAAGTTCAGAAAGAAGACCAAGATGTACCCAGAGCTAAACTTAGTCCCAGGGGCATGGAAGTTGGTGATATGATAGAAGCGCCTAGTTGGGTTGAACATAGAATGATTAAGAGAAAAACTACAACTAAAGAATTGGCTTCTCGGGAGCCATAGGAATTTGAGGAGGAATCTATCACTTTGCACGACGCAGCCTACAAAACAAATTCTAAGAAGTTATTAATTGAAAAATAAAAAAGTCTATGAAAAGTGGAAATCATAAATTGATTTTCAAGAGGTAAAACCCTCAAAAGTCATGGAATTTCATGAAGAAAACGATGGAGATTTGAAATATTCTATTGATGAGATAGAGAATGAAAAATTCATCCTAAAAGAAAATTTGAAAGAATTTGAGAACTCTCTTCTTCCAAGACCCTTGTTTGTCGATCCCATTGTTGCTATATAATCATTGTACATTCTAGAGGATGTACTGAAAACAAGCTCCAAATTAAAAGGTTCCTCGAGCCTAATAATGGTTGTTAGGAAATATATTGGATACAACATTCAAAAAATGATAGATTTAGTCCTTTAAATATGGGAGTTAGTGACAAGTTCAACTTCTCTTTCAACAAGGATTTTACATTTTAAAGAATATCTCCAAAAAAACCTAGAAAATGATGAAAGTTTTTATAAAGACGTTGTGGGTACATTTTAGACAAAAATATTAAGTTTAAACGATGTTCATAGAAGAGAGAAAAATATCCCTTCTACGGCTTGATTGAAACAAGTAAATGCTTGGTTGAAATGATCAAGTGTTTATGGTAATTTTTTTCCAAATGTGACATCATCAATAGCAAAAGAGGTGACTTATTCCTAAAGCTTGTTGATTCGACCAAAGAGATAGAGGGCCCACACTTAATCATGGATTCAATACTCCTATCAAAAGATAAATTCCAAGAACAGTTGGACTCCCTAAAGATATCATGGGAAAGTGAGTTCAAAGACTCCATTGAATATTCCTAAGAAGAAGTGGAGAGGTGGTTAATTCGGTATGTGAAAAAAATGAATATATTTAAGATACACTTCACCAAATGATATTTGATCTTAAATATATGGAAAAATGAACTATTTGAAACCAAGACTAGGCAAGAAATGCAAGAAATAACAATTGGCCATGCATGAGTATATTGAACATTGGTTAAGAAATGTCATGGTTAAGATAACTGAAACATATCAAAAACAATCTAGTAATATTGTTAAACCACCTCCAACCCGGAAAACTATAAAGGAGAAATCAACACGCATACATCGTTCCTTTGATATTCCATCATAGTAAGTCAAGTAGTCACATTATTAAGATTTCAACTTTCTTTCTTTCTCAGATAGCAATCATCCAACATTTATTTTCATGATCTATGAATACTAAAGGTCAATTCCTAACTGTTGTTTTCTCTTTTATTCGAGGTATTTTCATTTATTGGTCCACGGGAGCCCCATCCCAATCTATTTAGGACAAACGCATTTACTTTCAATTGTTTTAAACTTTTTCATACATCTATTATATTTTGAGGTTTCTAGAGAACTATTCACAACATTACATTAATGATTTCTCATACTTTGAGTTCTAAGCATGAGATTTCAAATGTGTGTCTATCAAAATATTTTTGGGTTTTAATTGAATGATCATTTAAATTTCTTTGCATATGTGTTCCTTATATTTCCCTTCTGCTAAATGATGTGTTCTACTTTACTTTGTGCTATGATGGAAATCTCATTGTATGAGATTACTTATTCTCTTGGTTTATAATCTTGTATTATAGTGTGAATATTTATTTTATGGGAGATGCCTTATCCTTTCTGAGGTATTCTCTGCATGTGAATATTCTCTTAAAGAATAATCATGGTCCTCTCTCATACACTTTTTATATTTGTGTATTTTATTAAAACAAAGAGGAGTACCACCTCTCTAAATACATAGGGGAATTTATCCTTATGATGTTATATTAAAGACCTTAAATAGTCTTTTAGATCAACAATATTGAAATGGGATAAGCAAAATGAACCTTGTTACCCCCCATGCCTAGGGGTAACTAGAGGAGATCATGTCTCATGGCCCACAATGGAGACAATGATCCTGACCATGATGATGATCAACATGTACATAGATAACATCCCAACAACGCCCCTCAGATTGCCTCTTATAGCTATAGATCAACCAAGCTCATCACATCCATACAACCCAGTATATGGGAGAAAGTAATCGAGTGTCACCATGAGGTATGTTAGTCCTTCTTTCATGCAAAGTGTTGTGCTTAATTTATTGGGCATGTGGATGAATATCATTGGTTGAATTTGGATAATGGATCATTGGATCGAGAAGTTATGTTTGTTTCCTTGTTTCACCTTGGTGGTTAGCTTATGTTCCCTAGTCTCGTGTTGTCACCTCCCAAGTAAAAGGGGTACAAATGGGGAGCCCTCACAAGGGTAACATTTTGTTCCCCACCATACATAACACTTTCCATCTTGGAGCCTATCACAATGTACTCAACTTCAGTAATGGGTCATGGTTCATTCTCTCATGAGAAGAAGGGGTTGAAGGCCCAGAGGTTGATGCAGCTTCTATATAAATGATAAAGGCCACCTATAAAAGCCATAGGCCACCTTGAGATCTACCCCCTCTAATGGTAATCGTCCCTTGTCCTGATGCACTGAATGTACATCTATAACATGACTGTAGCCCAGTAAAAATAAAGAAATAAATCTTGAAACATATTAAGTGGACTTGCATAATAATGAATGGGTATCAAAAGGAAATTAAGGGGTTCGGAATGCAAAAAGTACCAAGGAAAGGGAACCTCAAGCAACAATTTCTCCCTCTATAGAGGCGCTCATAGAAATGAATTTAATGACACCATAAGCCATGAAGTAATCACAATTCATACCACTATCACACTTACTCTTAAAGGTTTTTTTTCTTTCATTGTTTCCCTCGATACCTATCCTTGTACCTAGGTATTTTCTTTCACTATCTTGGTTGGCACACATGATAGGGTTGGATGAAGGCCCTCCCATATTCGAACTTTCCAACACACATGAAGTCCTAAGCTGGTGTGATGCTTGAAGGGGATGCTGAGGTGAATTATTCATATGGATTATATCTTAAGCAATAACTTACTTTGCATGACTTAAGGACTAATATATCTTATGAACATTGGTCTACCTAATCTTATATTATGATTTGATTTGAATGGCCCTGACATGGTTCTTGAGGGACATCCTAGGATTTCACCCAGGACGTTGTGCCCATATTACATGACTTTGGCACATGTGATGCAGAGAAGTGGGTCACCTAGTGACTTGGCACCTAATGACATGAGCTCTCACATCTTCAAGAGATTGGACAATGGACATATGGGATTGGTTTTGACAAATTTGTTCATGATGGAAAACAGATGGGCTCAAAGCTAACATGTTGGGAAGTGTACCCCCAAGGCTTAATACTCATTGGATTGAGGATGTTGCGGAAGATGATAGTCAAATACCATGCAGAGACGAGATGCATCCTCCTCCACCTTGGATTCAATTCCCTTGACCCTTGACGTTGGCCCCCATTTGATGATGGCATCACCTTCTAGGGTTTGATGATTACTTGGGGTATCGTTGATGATTTGGCATGACCATGGATGAGGAGACACACCATTTCCATGATTACATTTTGGGATGATGTCACATGGCCTTGGGAGGCTCTCCTTCATCCTTGGGAGGCTTGACGCCACCACACATGTGAAATTATGTGTCACATCCCCTCCCCTTTGACTCACATCAAAGAAGGGACGTAGTGGCTTAGGTTCCTCCCTGTAGGCCATAGTCCTCAAAGGTAGGGTAGTCATGGGTGCAAAAATGGGTGTGTTGGACTTTAGTATGAGGTTTGACCTTCATTAACCCACAATTTACATGAGAGTCAACTTGATCTAAAGAACAATCATCCACAAAAAGGGGGATCCGACTTTACCTAAGGAATAAATCAATATTAAGGAGAAAGTATAATTAAAGGGAAGGCTCAATTGGAAGGGACAACTTGGATTAAAGGATTTTTCTATCTTTTGACTTGGAGGTGCTACCTCGGGCTCATTAGAGGGTTTTTTAACCTTGTTCTTGTTGAGGTTCGGTGGGATAGTCTCACCCTAGATCAACCCAATTCTTCGTTGCATCGAGAATTAAATTGGGAAGTTGTTGTTTTCTGTTTGGGAGGCATTCCCTCAACTTTGTGAAGGGTTGGTAAACCCTCACTCTGTTGTTGAGTTTTCAGTTGGGCCAAAGGGTCACCCTAGCTCAATTGTTATTGGATATCCTCATCCTGCCTCTTTTTCTGATCAAGACATCACAACTACAACCAAAAAGGTGAGGGTCGGACACTCATATGACTAATTTAGGAGAGGTCAAACCCTATCTCAACAACAAGAGACACTAGACTGTTAGACCGATGGATTAAGAAGTAACTAGGAGGGTTGGCGGCAGTATCTTTGAAGGGTCAAGTCATCTAGGAGTATACCGGAAGAGTCAGTGGAGGGGCCAAACCCCTAATTTGTCCTCCTGAGGAGAGATTGAGCGTCTTTACTGAGAGTTGAGGGTCTGTGGGGAATTATTGTGACTGTGGAAGAATCAAAAAACATGGGAGATATCCCACGAAGTGTTACCAACTGTAGAATTAATGAAGTTCCAAGTAGTAGAGGGGATGTGCTACATCTCAGGTTCTAGATTAGTACTATTGTTTTTAGTTGTTGTAGTAGCCCTAAATTTAGCTAGTATATTGTTGGTTTGACTTGTTGTAACATCATCAATGAATTAGATCTTGTGCTTTTGTTGTGTTTTAATTTGTACCAGCAACCCTAAGGGGGTTTTACTATTGTCTGCGATTGCAAATTGGCATTGGATACCATTTACTGTTGGTGGTAAACATTGTTTTCTACTGCTGATATTGGATATTATATGGTACATTTTTCTGCTAAGATCATTATGTATTGGTATTTTTCATGTTCCTAAATTGGTGGGGAATATTTACTCATTGTTTATGGTGAAATGACTGTGTGGGAAAACTACACAATTAAGTTGTTTACCAAATGTCTGAGACCCTAGAAACCCTAGGGTTATTATAGTGGTATCATAGCTAGTGATCTTGCCAACATGAGGGATATTCAGTGAAAGAAAAGTATGTAGCAGTCAATTGAGGTCAAGGACAACATACTGAGGGTGGAAAGATGAAAACCAAGAAGGAGCTCATGGTTGAAATCAAGTGGGAACTAGCAGTTGACAAGTACATGCTGGAGTATCTAGCATTGGGTAAAGATTTTTGTGCAGCTATGTATTTTCAAGACTATTACACCATCATGTATGGAAGATGGCCCAACTATCTAGATGAGGATTCTTTCAATGACACAAACGAAAATTGAAGAGTGCCAAGCAATAAAAATGATGAAGGCACATTCCCTTGTGGAGGAGCGTGCATCCAGCCATGATGAAGAGGTGAGCGTAAAGGAGGACCCAGCAACAGTCTCTAATGAGATTGGGGACATGAGTTGCATGGTGGGGTTGGTCCTTGGTACTAAGGGGGCAACGTCTTTCCATATCTAAGATGACTATGAGGATGACGACACAACAACACCTTGTGCACCATCAACATTGGCCTATGCATTCCATTCCATGACACCAGCACCTCTGACAAACAGGTTGATGGTGCACATGTTGAGGATGCTTATGATGATGAGGGTGTTCTAGCACCCCACTATGATGAGAATTCAGCGTCCCATCCCACTTATTACACTCATGATGACAATGAGGGCATGATGGTACCCTCGTATGACGAAGGATGGGTGTTGGAGAGATTTCCAGGGGACATGGATCCCTCTTCCCAAGAACCATACATGAAGGATGATGTCTCGCATGAGTCCGATCATAGCATGGTATCACCTAGTGAATCGAGTGATGATGGTGAGGAGAGAACCCTTATAGATGGCATCTCTTATCATTTATATATGAACAGGTACAGACCATTAGCACTGTGTGATTTGTAGGATCGACTGTTGGTGAACGAGGATCAGATCATGTAGGTGTTGACCATGACTGATGGAGCTCATAGATTCATTGATGATATTATGTGGAGAGCTCAGATAGAGGAGAGACACTGTGGAATGGAAGGAGGAATCACTAGTGCCCAATTACGCATCAACAAAGAAGCACTAGAGAAACTGAAGTCAGACTACTTGCAGTTGCTTATGGATAGGGACATTGCCCTCAAGTTTGTCAAAGACAAGGACCACAAGGTCAAGGAGATACATTACCAACTGAACTTGGTCCTCTCTTCACCACTTCCAGCAGAAACTCCATCATATTTGGCAGCCTCGATACAGGCGGGCATGAGTGTCACACATGATATGAGGGAGGAACCTCTCATGACAAGTTCAGATGAGGAGCATTCTGAGTTTCTAATACTCGAGGAGAGTTATGACTATGAGAGGGTGGATTGTGCTCTTAGTTAGAAGTGTGGGGATCATGAGCCATTTCTTTCGAAGAGCACATTAGAGGCTCAAGAGATAGTTGAGCACCTTCATTAGGGACCAAACCATGAGGGACTATATGCGTCCATGGATTGGGTGGGCAGGTACATGACATGCATGGACACACTCTAGGATACAGATGCAACCATCATCAATAGAGTGTTTGGGACAGTAGTGCACATGGGACACCGGATGGTACAGGAGGACACAGTGGTGTGTGATAGTGTGAAGGGGACTACATTGGCATACAGTAGTGTGCAACGGAGCTTTGGATCATCGCCTCCAGCGAGATCTCATGAAAAAGGCCTCTAGGATACCATTGATTTGAGGTTACCCAAGATCATAGAGTGGATGGGTGAGCCTTGGGGAGCAACATACACCTTGGTGATCAAGCTTCATCAAGGATGCCAACAGATGAGGATCAGGGAGTTGGACATTCACATGTATGTTCCCAGATATCATCAGGCGAACATGGTCATGCCTTGGGGGTTGACCAACACATTAGTCACTCTCTAGTATGGTAGAGAATTGTCGAGGAATCTGTTGTTATGGTTTGATTCCATCAATGGGACATGGGAGGAACCCCTGAGCCACTTGAGTGGGAAAAATATCCTTGTACCAGCGACAAAGACCATCCATTGGGACTTGGTGATCAGTGTACAGGGTGCACAGTGGGAGTATCAGACACTATTGGAGTAGTGCCCAAAATTTTCAGCAGCAGACATTAGGAGTGGTAGACTTCCAATATGGTGGTGGGATTTAGGCATTCATCAGAGTGATGGGTTGCTTCGGATGAGATTGACAACCGACAAAGCTGAGGTAGTGATTGGTATACATCATGATAGGGAAGAGGTGAGAGTTATGGAGATTTTATTTTCCCTCATGATTCCCAGGATCGAGGATAGTCGTGGATTAACAAATGTTGACTTCACTAAGATATATTGGCCGAGTATGATCCATGATAAGGAGTTCCAGGAGAGTAATGCACAATTTGAGCATGGCGGTTAGACAGTGACGATTGGAGGGATGTAGCCTCATCACGATGTTTCCTCTCTGTGTTTGGCCTGGGACCCTGGGATTGCAGTTGTGAATAGTGGGGCAACTGACATAAATGGGATGGCAAATTTGCGTTCTCCATAGTTTTCTCTTAGGGTGCATACGATTGGTTTCTTGGAGGAGCAGTATTATGGGGAGTTGACCTAGCCTCAATGGTTTATGATTGCTTGGCTCATCAGGGATATCCTAACAGGTTCTTTTGTGAGCATCAGGAAGATAAGTGCTCAATGGAGGGTGCTTCGCATCACACAGGGAAGTTTGGGATCCCGTTGACTTCACCACTTATGACCATGTTCGAGAGAATTGTACATTGAGGGACTTAGAGGATGGTGTGTTGGGACATATGGGGGAGTGTATGACTGGGAAGAAAATCAATTCAAGGCCCACTCTTCAGGTTGGGTTGATGCAGTCCTTGCCCATTCAAGGACAAGGATGGGGGAGTTTGTGGATATATTACATTACAGATTCATTGAGGTTTGCAGAGCATATTGATTGACCAGCCAACTGGGCTCATGCACTTTCCAGTGATCACATGGGAGTATGGGGAAGAACGTATGACAGAGATACCTCCTTGGCAGAGGTTGATCAGATCAGCAGGCACATGATTGACTCCCAACATTAGTGATTACCTTCAAACGGTTGGTCAAGTGATGGCAGTGGATCGACGAACTGAGAGGTACTTGCATGACTATGTGAGGTCATGGATTGAGTGGTTAAATTTGGGCGAGCATTGCAGTGACACCACCCATGATAGCTTACAGAACACCTAGGATAGGCAGAGCATGTGTGTGGATAGACATAGGGTGGAGCATAGATTTGAGATCGTAGATATGGTGTACTTGATAGTGCATCCACTTAGACCGTCTTCGTGGAGGAGAGGTGGCGTTAAGAGGATGAGGCCACGTCTTTTTGGTCCCTTCAGGTTGATTCAGAGATTTGGGGAGGAAGATTACGAGTTGGAGTTGACTGCAGGTAGCCAAGGTTGCAATATTTACCATGTATCATTCCTCTAGAGGGCGTGGGGACCACAAGTCACTACTCCCATTGAGTTACCACCACTAGATGAGAGGGGATGGATGTTGTGGACTCCCGAGGAGATTATGGATGTCTGGGAGAGGATACTGAGGAGAAGAGAAATCATGGAGTACCGTGTCAAGTGGAGATATTGGCCGGTAGAGGATGCCACGTAGGAGAGAAAGCATATTTTGCAGCATCCTGGTTTGTGGTTGCTTGAGGACAAGCAATCTCGGGGAGGGAGGACTGTCATATCCCCTCCCCTTTAACCCCCATCGGAGGATGGATACATTGGATTAGGGGGAACGTCGTAGGCCATAGTCCTTGAAGGTAGGAGAGTCGTGGGTGGAAAAAGGGGTGTGTTCCAGGATTTAGTATGAGGGATGACCTTTCTTCACCCAAAATTTACATGATATCTGACTTGATCTAAATAAAAATCATCCACAAAAAGGGGGAGCCGACTTTACCTAAGGAACAAATCAATCTTAAGGAGAAAGTATAAATAAATGGAAGGCTCAATTGGAAGGGACAACTCAGATTAAAGGATTTTTCTATATTTTGACTTAGAGGCATTGCCTCGTGCTCATTAGATGGTTTTTTAACCCTATTCTTATTGAGTTTCGGTGGGCTAGTCTCACCCTAGCTCATCCCAGTTCTTCGTTGCATCAATAATTCATTTGGGAAGTTGTTGTTTTATGTTTGGGAGGTGTTGCCTAAGATTTGTGAAGGGTTGGTAAACCCTCACTCTGTTGTTGAGTTTTCAGTGGGGCCAAAGGGTCATCCTAGCTCAGTTGTTATTGGATATCCTCATTCTGCCTCCTGATCTGATCAAGACTTCACAATTACAGCCAAAAAGGTGAGGGTCGGAAACTCATCTGACAAATTCAGGAGAGACCGAACCCTATCTCAGCAACAAGAGACACAAAACTACTAGACTGAGGAATTAAGAAGGTGTTAGGAGGGTTGGCAGTAGTATCTTTGAAGGGTCGAGTCATCTAGGAGCATACTGGAAGATTCAGTGGAGGGGTCGAACCCCTAATATGTCCTCTTGAGGAGAGATCGAGCATCTTTACTTAGGGTCGAGGGTCTATGGGGAATTACTGTGACTGTGGAAGAATCGAACAACCCGAGAGATATCCCATGAGGTTCTACTAGCTAGAGAATTAATGAAGTTCCAGGAAGTAGAGGGGACATGCTACATCTCAGGTTCTATATCGATACTATTGTTTTTAGTTGTTGTAGAAGCCCTAAATTTAGCTAGTATATTGTTGGTTTGACTTGTTGTAACAACATCAATGAATTAGATCTTATACTTATGTTTTGGTTTAAGTTGTACCAGCAGTCCTAAGGGGGTTTTACTGTTGTATGTAATTGAAAACTGGCATTGGATACCATTTATTGTTGGTGGTAAAGATTGTTTTATGTTGTTAATATTCGATACTATATGGTACATTTTTCTGCTAAGATCACTGTGTATCAGTATTTGTCTAGTTCCTAAATTGGTGGGGAATATTTACTTGGTGTTTATGGTGAAATGACTATGTGGGAAAACTACACAATCAAGTTGTTTACCAGCTGGTTGAGACCCTAGAAACCCTAGGGTTATTACATTATGATGGCTTATTAGCCTTTTTTTCATTTGTAGAAGTTGTTTGAGAGGTCGACCCCACTTACATTGACATTTCACTTTATTATTTGGACAAATCATTAGGGTTTACCTCATATAAAGAGGCTAGCGCTTTGATCATTTTATCATCATCACATTCTCACCACTTAGTAGAGGAGAACCTCTCTAAAAGTTCATTATTTTCTCTCTCTTTGGCTCTTTTACTCATGCACTAGTTTTGTGGAGGGATCTTTGTGGATGTTTTGCTCTTTTCGATGATGATTTTCTACAATTAGCATTTTGATGCTCTTGCTACTTGGAAGAAGTAATGTTATGCAGTTTTATGTTTCTTGATAATGCTAAAGGTTAAATTGTTATATTTTTTCAAGTTTCCTTGTTTTTTTGAAACTCTAAGAGGGAGACATAAGTGTTTCTCTCCCTCACAAAGTCTTCATTATCCAACTTTGTGAAGCATTATTTGCTAGGGTTAAAAGTGTTGAGATTTGGGTACATTGGAAAGTGGTCCCCTTGTGTTTGTAAGTCTCTAAACACAAAGGGGTAGACTATTACCCTCATTACTTTACTTTATGATTATAATTTCACTTTGACTTGGGATATTTAAGTCAAAAGTAAAATATGTCACTGAAGTCAAAAGTGACTATTAATTCACTTTGTGGGTGAATTGAGGGACATAAAGAGAAATAAGGAAACTAGGCCAAAGTGGGTTTTGAGTTGAGATTCTTTTTGGAAGATCTCAACCTTTGATTAGAAATGGGATGGGATGATCTCATCCATCCATTTCTAGGTTTCCTTATGATTTATATAAAGAGGGCACATAGGGCATTTGGAGGCTCATTCTCACTTGTATGTTCACCAAAGGATCTTGGACAAGGGAAAGGAGATGGGGATGGAAGCATTGGGAGAGGAGAACTTGGGAGCCTCCTTTCATGAAGGACTCATGGAGGCTTAGGGCCCAGTTTATTTATGGTGATCACACTTGCTTGGAGTAGAGGGTGCACCATAGGAGGGGGACACACAACTAGCAGGATGCAGTTTTACTTGGAGGAAGTCAAATCTGATTGGTTTAGTGGAGAGGCAACACAGAAGAGCATATTTATGTGGAGGGGTTTCTTCATTGGGTCAAAGAGGAAGGAGGGTGCTTCACTCCAGTCGACAGAGAAACAAAGGGAGAGAGTGCACTAAGCTTGGGTGCATATCTCATTTGATCCTTTGTAAAGACTCAAGATGAGCTTGCTATGTATACATGTTCCTTTGTATTGTATTACTTGTTGTATCTCATGCTTTAAACACCACTCATATACACTTTCATTCCAAACTGGTTTTCGCTGGTGGGGGGTTATCCAAGGTCATGTTGACAAAAAATACTTGTGTTCATTTCATGCATGCTTAGAGTTTAGATCATCTTGTTAGAGTTGTAAATATCATGAGGAGTGTTATTTGTTTTAGGTATATTGCATGTGCTAACATTGGGGTATGAAAACACTTGCAAGGGCACCTCAAAAGGACATTTAACCACCAAAATTATCAGCAGAAAGTTACAAAACAGTTTGTTGTCTTAAAAATACAACAAAAGACAATTTTGAGATTGTGAACTTAGAGCCAAAATAAATGTCAAGGACAAACCTGTTTTGGCAGCCTGATAGTACCTCATAATTTTCTACATCATATCAGAGCCCTTGGTGGCTTAGAATTGTTGATTTTTGAGCATTTTGTGGGTAGTTTTTGAGGGGTAAAAATCATATTTGTTGGTTGTTTTTGGACAAGAAGTTTACAATCCAAAACAGTGAGAAAAAATCAGATTTGAAGGTGCCTCTCGTTTAGTGTTTGTTGGAAAGTTCAAGGCAGATTTTTGGACAACTTGTTGGCAAAGTTTGTGGAAAGCTTGTGGGCAGATTTGTTGGACAATTCAGGGATGATATTGGACACTTGTGGACAGCCTATTTTCACACCTGTGTGGATAGGAGTGAGGTTGTACTTGACAACCTATTTTCACACCTATTTTCTAGGAGTGAGTTTGTGGTGTTACTGTCTCTTTTCACACCTGTGTTGACAAGAGTGAGGCAGTACTCTTGTGTTGTTTTAGCATCAGTGTGAGATTTAGTGGATAATCATGTCGGTGTCCCAGATGCAGGCAGATGATAGGCTAGACAAAGCTAGCAACTGGTCCCCTCAGAAGACCAAGATCACTTTCACCTTAGAGGATCTTGAACTATGGAATATATTTCAGGCTCTCATTGTTGTTCCTCCTGTCACTGCTCCCACGTTTGTGGCAGAGTTCAGGAACAATAACAACAAGATGAAAATGACTATTTGTGACGGGGTGAGAGACCATGCCATTCCACATTTGACTGGTAAAGACTATGCATTTAAGATATGGGATTCTTTATGCAAGATTTACCAGAGTTCAAACCAGAACTAGAAGATGGTTCGGCAGGATAGGCTCAAGAGCATTAAGATGCTCGATTCTGAGTCAGTTACATCATTCCTTGGCAGATTCACTGAGATCGGAGATGAACTTGCAGTCGTCGGAGAGATAGTGGACCTGGGATTTATGGTGAGGACTATTGATGATTACAGCTGCGTGAGACATCCTCCAGGACACATACTAAGTGAGTCAACCTAAGAGAAATCACATGAGTTGGGTGAGTGGTTCCTCTATGAGACAAATAAGGAACGTTGTGTGCCCTTATGTGGCGTGAGTGTTGGTCTCCAGTTTTGATCATGTTTTTGCCTATATTATATCACAAAGACCTCCATTTCCATACCGAGTACCACCCCTTCTGGCTTTGTTTTGACACAGTTGACATGTCTTTACCACTCAAGGTATCTTTACGTTTCAAGTTATTTTTATGTATTTTGATGCTTTAAATTAATATTGAAACTAATGTGGCTTGAGTTAGGTACCATTTCTATTTTGAAGCAGGATTAACCAGTACCAGGTACCAGCTCGTACCCTGTGGAGATACCAACGAAGCTGCTCAAGATCTGTGTGTTATGGCCAGAGTAGGAGACAGCGAGATTTACATGACAGATGGAGCCATCGCTCATATGATGATTGAAGGCACAATGATAGAACTGAGTCATTAATATTTCATGATTCACACTTCGTGACACTACGTGTCACGAAGATGTGAAGACCGTTTTTAAACTTGATTTCAAGCTATTTTTGGAGCTGGGATCCATTGGGATTAATGTATTTTTGCTTTCGACTGTTATGGAGGAGGATCTATATATAACCAGAGGATCACTCCTAAGAGACGGTTGGGTTATGTTATGTTATATTATGAATACACGTTTCTGAATACAAGCTGTTGTTGCGTTATGTTATTTCACTGTCATATGATTTGAGTTATTTTCTTTGAGTAAATGGAGCATGAAGTATACACAGTGGTTGTGTAGAATGATATAGTTAGTTCTGGTTCTTCCTTTCGGCGTTTGTACCTTTTGGTTGGGCCCGCCAAACAGGTTCAATTCGCTGCTATCCTCTGCATTAAATCTAGTTTATTTCAGTATCGTAGTAATTGCATGCATGATAGTTTATTGAGTGTTGGAATTAACTGTTCAGATTATTGATTGATTATTCTTCAACTGTATCATTTCCAGCTTATTAAATATCTGCTACGTTGATGAGTATTGAAGCATGGTTGATTCCTATAGAGTTTAGAGCATGAGCTAGGTCTGTTTTGATTTCAGTTTTCAATCTGACCATAACTTAGAGTTTGAATGTACTTCGCTTTGTTAGATAGTTAGGCTACTCTGTTCTGTTAGATAGTTAGGTTGCAATTAACTTAGAGGAAGCTTCTGGTACCAGTAGGGTAAGTAGGATATTTCTTTGTTTTCCTGTAGACAGATTTCGATTAATTTTCGACACTTAGATTAAAAGAATTCTAGGAAATAATCTTTCTGTTGATGAATTAAATAGGAGATGATAAGTTTCAGGATAGTCATTGGGATTCAGTTTTTAAGAGTGGGTTTGTGTTTTCTTTTACGAATAGCCTTTAGATAGGAAATAGAATCTTAACCGCACATACAGTGTAGCAGCTCTAAGTTTACTTACCCTGGTTTGACAATTCAGTGTTTCGGGCCATTTAAATCTTTAATTTAGCAGCCTGACATTTTTGGCGCCGTGACCCGGGGAGCTGTTTAAAAGGTAAGTTAGATAGTTGTCTTGATTGGTTTTAGAATGCACTAAGTTTGGTGTGGTATGTTAGTAGGTTGATAGTAAGAGGAGTTGTGGAAACAAAAGGGGTGAAAACCGACATATCAGTTACCACAGGTACTCTGAAACTCAATCTTTGTTTCTTTTCTTTCCATTTAGCATGACTTCATGAGAAATAGAGATCCTAGAGGTAGATTTAGGAAAAATATAAAACCACAAAAAGAAGAAACCTCCACCCAAAAAGAGATAGAAATTGAGACTGAAATTTTGGCTGAGGAAACCATAGAACAGAACCTAGAACCAGGAAACATCATACAGAGACAAACTCAAAACCCTGGTGATCCAGCCCTGGATGACACAGTTGATCCAGAGAAAATACAAGCTCTTCTCGGGAAACCTAACTCTGTAGTTTCATAGATAACCACTATAACTGTGGGATCAAAGGCCATAGGATCCTCAAAAGGACCAATAGGAGATAACACTTCTGACAAAAAGAATCCAGAAAGGTGGGATTTCACACCCTCACCAAAGAAAGATAGGATTGTTTATACAATCCTT
>SNQJ01S0002285.1:265591-290756 GCA_010110895.2 Picea sitchensis
TTTGTGTTTTCTTTTACGAATAGCCTTTAGATAGGAAATAGAATCTTACCCGCACATACAGTGTAGCAGCTCTAAGTTTACTTACCCTGGTTTGACAATTCAGTGTTTCAGGCCATTTAAATCTTTAATTTAGCAGCCTGACAGTGAGGAAGCCCGCGAGTTGGGTGTGCCCATGAGATGGGTGTGTGGTTCCTCTCTGAGATGGAGATGGAATGTTGTGTGCCCCTGAGAAGGGAAGGAGCCCATGTGTTGGGTTTACTGTTCTCCTATGTGCAGAGAGTTGAGATGATACTCCAGATGATTCTCCTATGTAACACAATGAGAAAGAAGATCTACTGAGTTGGACGTGTCTATGGCTGAGCATAGGTGAACATGTGGAAAATCCCATGAGTTGGGTGCATCGTTCTGAGACAGAGATGAAACGATGTAATAGCCTCCTCTGAGCAGAGAGTTGAGATGATATGATACTCTATATTATTCTTCTGTGTAACGCAATGAGAAAGAAGATATGTTGAGTTGGACGTGCCTATGGTTGAGCACAGGTGAACGTGATCCTAGTGGTTGAGCACTAGTGAGTGTGGTTCTCATGTGAGACGCAGTGAGATAGAGATGTGGACATCCCTATGGCTGAGCACAGATGGATGTGCCCCTAGTGGCTGAGCACTAGTGGGTGTATGAGATCCCTTGATATATTGTCCAAGAGTCAGACTTACCTATAACCCTATTTGTGATGTAAAGGGTACAAGTTGGCCCCACCATAATGTAAAAGATAATTAATATGGTAATTATTAATTATATTTTGAGTTATTGAGGTCGACCCTATTGTTCCAATAGTCACATCATTTGATGTGATAAGTCTTATATAAATAAAGGTGAATCCCCATTGAGGAAACACACCTATCATTGTGTCATCTCATGATTTCAAAAGTTGTGATCTGAAATTATGAGAATTACAACACCCTCTTATGTGCTAGTTTTGGTGATGGTGTGGGAGGTCTTTCTCTTGAAGAATATAGCAAAGGATTGGCTAGGTTTTCTTCCCTTGTTGAGAAGGGTTTTCTAGGATACTTCTTGTGTTCTTGTGCATGGCTATTCTTCTTGTGATCTTGGTTTGTTGCAGTAGTTATGGCTCAAGTAAAACTAAACAGAAAATTTAAAGTAAATCCATGAGCCATAGCTCATTGAAAATTGAACAAGGACAACCTTAAACAACTTTTTCAAACCATGTGGTCCATTTGTTCAAGGCATTATTGCCCGAGAGGTTATGCCTACTTGGGAGAGACTTTGGGATGATTTCATTCATGAGGATACGAGACTCACCTCAGAGTCCTCGTGACAACAACAGATTACCTAGGGTTATGAGGACCTTGCTATGTGGACTAAGGGCAAGAAGAAGATCGACATAGGTGCTAGACAAGGTCCCAAGGGAGGGGCTAAACCATAGCAGAGTGGCAGTGGGAAAGAGAGATACATGAGCATAGTCATATGCTTTGTTTTTGGAGATATGGGTCACTATGCAGGACAATGTCCCAAGAAGAAGAAGAAGCAACAGCAGGATAATACTGCAATGACAACAGAGGAGGTTAAGTTCGCAACTCAGTTTGTGAGGGAGTGTGTGTTCATCAGTTCCTTGTCAGTTGTTATACCATCCAACGTCAGGTGGGGAGACAAAGTTGAGGAGGACCTATTGACTCATAGTAGAGATTCAGAGGGAGCTTAGACTTATTTTTCATGGACACCATCATCAGGCGTGACTAGTCCATCCGGGACAACTTTAGTTTCAGAGTTGTCAAGACAGAGGTTTGGTGCAAGGGCTTCACAGCATCAAAGATTGATGAGGAGGAACAACAGGGAACCACAGAGGCTTGAGCCTCTCTTGGCTACGGAGACGGGCAGATCAGGGTCTGGATCCACTTCAGGTGGAATTCACTTGGTGAGAGGACAAGTTGAGGATATTGGTGAGATGTTGAGATCTAGATACTCTTGGTGAGATACCAAGAGGGGGAGACTCTTGGTGATATGTCAAGAGAGTGACTCTTGGTGATATGCAAGGAGTAGTGATCGTTGGCAAGATGCCAAGAGGTAGAAATACTTGGTGAGAGACCAAGGTTGAGATCTTTGGTTTGATACCAAGATCTGGGTGAGCTTGGATATGTGGAGATGCACTTCCATCTATAGATCATGCAGGTTGAACAGATCCGTGCCAGAGACTACTTTTGATGATTAGGGTATAGCCATACTCACCGAGTATTTTCCAGTAGGCAACCATGTCCACTATAGGGATGAGATTGGTGGTGAATGGCACTTTCCTCGATAAGAGGGAGTGTTGAGATTTGGGTACCTTGGAAAGTGGTCCCCTTGTGTTTTTGAATCTCTAAACACAAAGGGGGAGAATATTACCCTCATTACTTTACTTCATGATTCTAATTTCACTTTGACTTAGGAGATTTAAGTCAAAAGTGAAATATGTCACTTAAGTCAAAAGTGACTATTAATTCACTTTGTGGGTGAATTGAGGGACATAAAGAGAAATAAGGAAACTAAGCCAAAGTGGGTTTTGAGTTGAGATTCTTTTTCGAAGATCTCAACCTTTGATTAGAAATGGGATGGGGTGATCTCATCCATCCATTTCTAAGTTCCTTGTGATTTCTAGAAAGAGGGCGCATAGGGAATTTGGAGGCTCATTCTCACTTGTATGTTCACCAAAGGAGCTTGGAGAAGGGAGAGATGGGAATGGAAGCATTAGGAGAGGAGAGATTGGGCACTTCCTTTCATCGAGGGCTCATGGAGGCTTAGGGCCCAGTTTATTTGTGGTGATCACACTTGCTTGGAGGAGGGCGCACCATAGGAGGGGGGCACATAGCTAGCATGGAGCATTTTTACTTGGAGGAAGTTAGATCCATTGTTTCAGTGGAGAGGCAACACAGAAGAGCAGATTTTCATGGAGGGGTTTCTTCATGGTTCAAAGAGGAAGGAGGGCGCTTCACTCCAATGGAAAAAGCAACAAAGGGAGAGGGTGCACTAAGCTTGGGCGCATATCTCATTGGATCCTTTGGAAAGACTCAGGAGGAGCTTTCTATCTATACATGTTCCTTTGTACTGTATTACTTGTTTTATCTCATGCTTTAGACACCACTTATATACACTTTCATTCCAAATCATTTTCCCCGAGGGGTTTTTATCCAGGGTCATGTTGACAAAAAATACTTGTGTTCATTTCATGCATGCTTAGAGTTTAGATCAACTTGTTAGAGTTGTAAAGATTATGAGGAGTGTTATATGTTTTGAGTATATTGCATGTGCTAACATTGGGGTATGAAAACACTTGCAAGGGCACCTCAAAAGGACATTTAACCACCAAAATTATCAGCATAAAGTTACTAAACAGTTTGTTGTCCTAAAAAGACAGCAAAATAAAGTTTTGAGATTGTGAACTTAGAGCCAAAATAAAGGTCAAGGACATACCTGTTTTGGCATACTGATAGTACCTCGGAATTTTCTACAAAAATCCTAAGGCCCAAAAGTGGTTTCACTTTAGGTTTTTAACCCTAACCTTAGATCCTTGACCTAAGTGAAACTAGGAGAAGGGAAAACGACACTTAGGGCCCAAGAGTGTTTTCACCCTAGGTACCTCTTTTTTCCAAGTCTAAAACCTAAGGCCTAAGTGTGTTTACACCTTAGGGTTTAGACCCTACCTCTATTGTTTCGCTTACTTCAATCTTCAAGCTAATGCATTTGTGACTCCATGAGCCCTAGAGGAAAACAACAGTAATCTAGAGGTGTTCTTGTGGTTGAAGTAGCTATTAAAATCAATATTCTTTCTCTCAAACACTTTACTAACTTTCCTAACTCTAACTCTAGAAAACTATCACTATTTATTGTTGTTGTTATAAAAAAATTATACAACCACTGAAAACTACTTTAATTTGTTGCAGGTACTCATTTACAAGTGACTTAAGTTACTCAAAAAGTACTTCTAGAAATTGGATAATGTGATACTTGTTGAAGGCTTTATTTTCATGTTAAATTGCTATATTTTTTAGTGCTTTATTTTGTTTATGTTGCAAAGTATTAATTGTTGTTACAAAACTAGTTTATTGTTGTAATTTGCAATAGCCACAACATTTATTGATTATCTAGTGTCTAGAGGGTCATTATTGCACTCTAAAACTTGGTAATTGCCTATATTATGCTACAAATTGTTTATTGTCTCATACAAGTACAACAATTATCTTGTTATCTTCTTTCCATTTCCTAGACCTAGACCTAACTAGCAGGTGACCACGATAGGGGGTTGTAGGCTTGGATAATCTTGTGATTTGATCCCTTAAGGTCACTAGGGAAGCCTCCCTTTTGGTGGACATCTTCCATCACTAAAACGAGGGAAGTCTCTACTCAGGTGACAGTGGTAGATTATTCCATAGTTGCACAAGATTTGGGATCTTGTGGAGGGCTTTGCACAAGTACAAATTCCGTGATAACAAACCCAAAGAAAAACATTTGAAGTTATAATTACTTTGACTAGGACCATTCCATGTGGCTAAAAAGGTTGACCTTGGCACATATAAACTGAAAACCATGGAAGGGGAGTTGGATCTACTCCCTATAAATGGATAGATCATCAAGTGGTATTTTAGTTAGATTCCCTTAAGGTAGCTAGCTTGTGCATACTAGGTTCTACTTTTGCAATTTCCAAAAATTGTTATTTTTCATTTTCTTTCGTAGTATTGATTTAGAATTAAGTTTTATTGTTTTCAAAGTATAGGATTTTTCCTGCATTATTTTGAATTTACATTTCTTTTGTTTACTTTGATTTTCAAAAAAATTGTCTTTACATTTCATTAATGAGAGCTTGCATTTGTTTTATCTTCCCTCTTTTAGCTAAGGTCTTTGGACATCAAGCACATCTAGCCAACTCTTGTAAACTCATTATGTGTTTCTAGTCATGGCTAGGGAAGAAAAGGACACAAATGAAATGTAAGGATTTCCAAAAGCATCTAGAGCTATTGTGGACCTACAATGTTTGGAGTGACTAATTCCAAGTAGGTCCTCCTCCCAAGCAAATAACCAAGCCCTTCTTGTGTGTCTTATGAAGAATTTCACTATGACACACATGTCTCCAACCTTCTAAGGAATTGCAACAAATAAGAATAACCTCAAGGTATAGAAATCCCTGAGTAAGTTATCGCCAATGTGTATGTCTGCTACAAAAAAACCAAGGGTAATCAACGCACAACACACTCCACATCACATGAAACACCCCCAAGCATGGTGGAAACAATTCCGATATAAACCCATAATTTAACACATGTGGGGGTCAAACACATGGATAACATGGTTTCACAAAGAGCCCAAAGTTATCCATAAACCAAGGTCCTTGTCAACAACCAACACTTTGTCTGATTTCGAGACACATTCAATAATGAAAATTCCTTTTGTATTTGGTTGGATTATAGGTGGTATCTATCAAGAAGGAATCCTAAGACTTTGTTGTCCATCTTTGGAGTCATTTTTAAGATGGCCATAATCCATTGAATTTGTATATCATATCATGTGCCATATGATAATTTTCTTCTAAATTAGCTCACACTAGTTCAAGTTTCAAAAGCATCAATAGTGTTTCCTTCTCCACGTAGAAGGGTTAGCATCAATGTTGGTCAATGGGGGAGGATTGCATACAGTTGGAGTTGTTCGTGAACATATAATAATGTCCTTAAATAAAATTCAATTACCTATGACAACTTCTTCTAGTTTTCAAGCTTCTTGAGTAGTGAAAGAGCAGTTCGTCCCTTCGTTCGTTATGCCTTTACAAAGAGAGCACTACCAAAGTGTGCTCATCCTCCAATCACTTGTCAACAAAATTAGACTTTGATGGTTGAGATGCATGCCCTCTTTACCATAGATATTATACATTCCCTATGGAGTTCCTTCTCCGTTGAGATCCATAAGAGAGAGAAGGATCGAATAGAACTGCCAACAAACCCTAAAATCTCGCAACAAAAGGGGAAAACAACACCATGCTAGAGTTGAACCATAAGTGCACTAAAGAGAAAATCATTATGCACAGTATAGAGACAAATTCCCAAGCACAAGTGAACCACACAAGAGATCCATGAGTGTGCATAAAAAAATATATGTCGATCACAAGATAATGACAAAGATATAGATGCCCTTGGGAAAATTTCACTTTATAAAAGAGATGATGTTTATAGGCTAAAGAATGATCCAAAAAATAAAAAAATGATGAATTACAAATGACTCTCGAGTATGTATTTATACACAATTGAAGAGGTAGGGTACCCTCCCAAGAGGGGTTATGGGCCTACATATAAGTTGACTAGGTCATCCTTAACTATAACCTAGTATTACAATAAATGAATATAAGTTGGAATTAACCACATACATTAATGATATAATTTGGGTCCATGATAGACACATGTGAAGGTTGCATCATTCTCAACACCCCCTCTTATGTTGAACAAAGGCCACATAAAATAATTATGAAATATAGATGTGACTGAGTTATGGATACCCAACTCAATAGAGTCGATCATGGCCAATATACATACATTAATGGGATTATGAATACCCAGCTTGAATATAACTGAGATCTCGAATGTTGAGAGTGGATTTATGGATACCCAACTCGAACATCGTTGAGAGTGGGTTTATGGACACTTAGCATGAATATAGCTTGTTCAAATACATCTAAGAGTCGTTGTATGGATATTTATCTAAAGTATAAGTTAGCCTTGACTAAGATACATAAGTGAGTGGGATTATAGATACCCAATGCAAAATACTGTTGGGTTTATTCATAACATCCCCCTTTAATCTAAATAGGATGCCTTGGAGATAAGGCTTTACATCACATCTCCCTCTAACGTTGAACATGAACCATGTAGTAAAGAAATTCCCACACCAACATGGTTCCACATGCTTGTAAAGGTGGCCTTTGGCATATGTATATAAGAAAAATCCACTAAAACATGTTGGTTAGTTGAAGGCACAAAGGCTGGCACTCACTATCCCTAAGAAAAAATAGTAGAATGTTGTACATCCAAAAAGGACCAGCATCATAATGTGGAAAGAAGAGATTCATTGTAATATGTTAAAACTAGTCCATGGAAGAATCATTTATAAAATTAGTGGAACAAATCTTGCAGACATGTGAATGGAAACTCCATCAAAGATAGCATTTGTATTGGTAGGATCATATAGAAAAAATATCAGAATATCTACCCATGTACTTGATCCAAAAACCCTGGAATGTGAGACTAATGAAGTGATACTTTGAACAAGGGTTCATCACAATAGATTGAACCCATATGTAGAGTGCAAGCCTCATGTGCATTTTACATTGTTTAAGTAGTATTGTCAAAAAGATATGTGTTGCAACTTGTTACTCTTGTAAGTTCTTCAATTTATTGAAGACAAACCATGTGACACTTTGAGACGTGTCCCTCGTGAAAAAATTGCTTAAAAATTTCTTTCTTATTTGATTGGCCCGAATACAAATAGCCCCATTTACTATGGAAAATATCCACTTTGTGTCCATTATGTTCAAAGATGACACAAACAAGATGCAAAATGTCTCCTTGATTAGACCCAAAGAAGGAAAATAGTACCTACTTCTTCCCAAAATTTTACAGTGTACATAATATACACTGGGATGGTGCAAGCCTTTGCGGAAGAGCACAACCAATAGAGAAAACATTTGCTACAAAAATGGACAAAAATGTTTGAAATAGGGTTTTTTTAACCCAAAAGGAGAGATGATCTGGAAACTCTAGTTCTATAGACCTTAGGACAAATCCATGAGTGAGAAAAAATCACTAGATTAACAATCATTTAAAAAAATGAATCTGGAAACTCTAATTTTGCAGTGCTTAGGGTAATGCCACTAGCCAAAAAACTTTGAATCAATTGTTGAAAAAAATCAAATCTACCTTAGTTTGCAGCCCTTAGGGAAATTCCACTAGTAAAAACATCTTTGGATCAACCACTAAAACAATTTGAGAAAGAAACCCTAGTTCCATAGCCCTTAGGGAAATTCCAATAGCCAGAAATCTATGGATCAATTATTGGATATAAGAATAAAAAAGATGGTTTAAAACCCCGGGTCTATAGTAAAAAACAATGATGCCACTGGATCATTGTCACAAATCAACTCAAGAAAATATCATTGAAATAAATCAGCAGAGAATCCTTAATGTTGGATGCTCAAATCTTATGCACGAGATCTAAAAATGGCACAAAAATACATGCTTAAACAACCTTAAATAAGGTTCCCAACTTCAGCCAACATAGTCATCATGAAACAACTCCAATACTATGTTAGGCACAATATTCTACTGCATATTCTAATCACTACAAAAAATAACTAAGAAGAATAATCTAACCAACAACGAAAAGGGTAAGGGAGATTCACCCCTACTTTGAAACCATGTTTTGATCCATAAGAGAGAGAGAGAGAAGGATCGAATGGAACCACCAACAAACCTTGAAATCCTACAAAAAAAGGAAAAGAAAGCAATACGCTAGAGTTGAACCATAGGTGCATTAGAGAGAATTGCCAAGCACACGAGAGAGAGAGAGATAAATGTTGGAGCACAAGGGATGCACAAGTATGCATAAAAGAAAGAATCTATGTCAAATCACAAGAGAACGACAAAGATATAGCTATCCTTAGTCAAATATCACTCAATAAGAGTGATCATGCCCATAGGATAAAGAATGTTAAAGAATATCATAAGATGATGAATAAGAAAAATGTCTATTTATACACAAACTCAAGAGGTCGAGCACCCTCCCCAAGAGTGTAATACCCATGTTTCCCCCAGCTTGTAATTAATCATTAAATTATGATTTCCATGCTATGGCATGTGAACAATGTAAATGTATTTTGTTTAGATTGCCAACGACTGACTATGGGGGTGAAGCCCTGAAGTACTTTCCATGATATCACTAGAGGAAAGAAAGGGGAAAATTATGAAGAGGGTTCATTATGTCAAATGACCCAAATTTCTCCTTGATGAAATGATACGCCTCATCCTAACCCCAAGGAGAACTTAGAAAAGGACTGGTGGTTGAACCATCAACCACCCCCATGAATGGAAACATGGTAACGCGGAGTAGACATGAGACTGTCAGCCCGAAGTACCACAAAGTCCTGCAGACCCAGACTAACCCGAGTTTCCTTATGACAAAAGGGACAGGACAGATCCATAACCTTCCCGAAGAGGAGAGAATACACACGGAAGAGAGGGAGGGTGTGAGCCTCTCCAACTGAGAAGAGAAACTAAAAGTTTGATAAGTTGTTTGGGTTACTAAAGAGAAGAGATCTTTGAGAACTCACAGAAGAGCACGAACTGCAAGAGACTGTGAGCTTGATGTTGAGGAGGCATCTGATAAACCTCGCAGAGACCGTGACAGAGAAAGAATCCTTGAGAAACTGTGAAAGTTCCCTAGTGATATCATGGTTTGACACGGGGGTGGCCAGAGTGTTAAGAGTGAATGCCTATGAGCCTATGGTTGGGTGGAAAGGCGCACACCCACAATCAGTTCGTTCACTACAATCTAAAATAGATAAGTATTATCATACTCTGTGTATATATATTGGGTGAGATGATGGAATGTTTGTGTTTATGGTTAAGTCTTTCAGTATTTGAATAGTTACTAGAAATGTTCACTTGCTTCTGTAAACTGCTATATTTATATGGTCTTTGATTTATCTCAATTTAGCTGCTAGATATTCATGGGATGTGAATCTGCAGGAGAGTCAGGGTGGGAGTAACTAAAACGTCTAAATCCTGTTGATCCTTTGATTTGCCTTAGCAGGAATGTTGAATTCATCTCTGTGGGAGAAGGGCGTTTTCCTTCAGACAATCCACCCATCTAACAGAGGGCTCATGCCCATGTCCTTAACCCATGCGCCACTAAATATATTAGCGCTTAGCCCACAATATTTCCCAAAGGACCCATGTGACTAGGGTCTGGGAACCCTGTGCTAGTCTGGGATGAGCTAGCTCTTCGGCTTCAGGACTTCAGAACTTATGATTCCACAATCCTTGAAAACAGTCGAAGGCTAAAGTCGCGAATTGATGAGGGTCGTAGATCTGGGGATCCAGTGTGGATCTCTCTCAATCGTTGGATCGGACTTAGGAGAGGAAGCATTAAGTGCTTCGGTGAAGTTCTACTTCGGGAGGATAGGAGTGGTTTAGCGTCGAAACTCCAAAATGTCGAAGTCGCGAAGTTAATCAGGATTGTTGAAAGTGGAGGGACACATGTCCACAGATCAGTGGCTATCCGGGAGTTCGGGTATTCGATGGTATAGGGATGCACGAGTTTCCCTAGAGCTCTGCAAGCCGGAGTAAATCTTGGTCATGAATGCTAGGTACATGTGGCGATAGATCAGGCGTGGTCCGGAGAGGAAGCCGGAAGATTTACGTCGAACCATTGAATGTCGAACTTCCAAAGTGACGTGGACCATTGGTCTTTGGATCCTTCAAGGTCCCTCTCAGTCGTCGATCTAAGAAACCACCCTCGATTACCCAACTGACAAGGAACGCGTCATGGAGCGACACGTGGACCCTACTTGTCCCCTGTCTAAAGTTGTTCGTTGAATTAGAGTCGTTGGATGAAAGGGTACGTGGAAAGCGATCCTATAGTCTGGAGACTTAGTACTCTGGAGGAACCTGGCCAAAAATCTATAGAATGTGAAAACCTCTAAATTCGTGAACGCTAAAATGAATCTTAGTCGTCGGTAGGATGAGGACACTTGGCACCATATTAGAGAGTCCGGAGACATGGCTCTTCGGGGATTTGCAACGTGAAGAATTGCGAAGTCCAAAACCCTAAAGTAATGGAGGTCGTACATCTATGGATCTACGTGGACTCTTACTGACCGTGAGATCACAGGGCTGGGAAGCTATCATTCCAAGATGACGTGGCATCCTGACGTCATCCGAGGTGATATAGACCAACATTACACATGCCACGTTTCACCCAGATATGGACGATTCATAGACCCCTCAAGCCTATTCGAGCATGACACATGTCACCCCCTATTGAGGGAAAGTGTCACCCCTAGCCCTCGCCGCGTGTCAGCTTCTGATTCGTGTCTCCTAGCCAACGTGGTTGGTGACGTATTTGTGACCCCGAGAGTTTGGATAATTTCGGGAGTTCAAAAGATTTGGGCGCAGTATAGTACAAGGATCTTCAACAAAGATCGTCGATTGTCGACTACTGAACACTGAAAAGGGGACGTTCAATGTAAAACGTCGAACGTCGATCATCGAATGGCTAAGGCCACATGGCGATATTTCGAGACTTTGGGGATTAGGAAAAAGGAGTGTTCAACACCGAACGCTGAAGACCCAAACTAACATCGTCCAAGCAACTTCGGGAAGCCATATCTTGCATACCAGAGCTTGGGTTTTAGTGTAGTGGCAACCGTTAGAAATCTTGTGACGAGCAGTAACCATGAAGATCCTAGAATTGGGATTTGATATAGTTAGAAAGAACAAAAATTTGATGTCCCATCCCTAGAAAGGGTATTTAGGGGTCGGGTGTATTACAAATTGGTATCGGAGCATGGAAACAACACTTGGCCTGCTTGGGCTCATGCGCGAGTCACATATAAATATTATTAGAGGACTTTAAGGGGTAACACCCTATTTTACCCATTCCTAAGAATCTTAGTAAACCTCTACTGAAGCGAGGAATGAAACCTTCTATTGTTGATAGATGTTTTGGCAATCTACATTGTATGTTGCTAATATTTCCAAATAAATAAGTTGACTTCACTGTGCAGTCATACGTGTTGTTGTGCAGACATAAGATTGGGTTACCGAGGCTAAGATGAGCCTATTGTGAATAATACTGCCAAACTAAAATCATTTGCATAAGTTCCTTGAGTAGAAGGATGCAAATTTAAAATTTAGTTGGGATTTTATCCAACGACATTGAATCATGCTAGTCTGTGGCAGAGGAAGCCTACCATTATCTTTTCGGAAATGATGGCCACTCCTACATGAGTGGGATTATGTTGATGAGCACTAATAACAAGACTTGGATGTGAATGGATTGAAAGGATCAGTAACAGTGATAATTATTGTTTTAATAAGGGATTAAACCCAATATATGTGTATGACCCCTCACAATTAGAGGATTCATGGAAATGGTAAGGTCAACTTACTGATTGAAAATTGTTGTTGGAATAATCCAGTAAGCAAGTAAAGAGGAACCCTATAGATTGAGAGCAACCTTCATGAAGCTAGAAGTGAATCGAAAAGAGCCAATTCAGAATTCATGGTTATGCTAATGGAGTGTATATCCATGATAACTCAAGGGCATGTCTATGCATAAGAATGCATATGGAAAAATATTGAACATGCAAATTAGGCATGTTATAACCTGTGGTGGGTGGTAAGGTGTGGTCTACTAATGGACCTTTTAGATGAGGATGACCTTATGACAGTAGGAGTTAATAACAAGAATGAAGTTTGATAATATTGTGGCCTATAGCCTTAATACGATAGGACCATAAGGATTTATGAGAGACCTATGTAAGGTCTGATTAAGGAGGTGTCAAACACCTTTGGATTGACATGTGGGTCATATTGACATCAAGAGATGGATGATAACCATATGGAAATAGCTTGGTATACTCAGATAACTATAAGAGGGAATTTGGGAAAAGATTCCCTTGTAGAAATCTATTGACCAAGAATGGTTTGAGGCATAAAAGAGAAGCTTGATAAGCTGTCTTGTTGCCTTGCGAAATTGTTAGATTTGCCCAGATGATATTTCTGGACTGTTGAGTCATCTTATAACACCAGAGGCAAGAATAATTTCTTGTTGGTTGTTCTCATATGGAAAGATGCACATAGTTATGATTATGTTTGTTAAACTAACCATGTTTATAGGTTTGAGTGCATGGATTTAATGCATTGTGAAGCTTCTTGATATGAAGCTTGATATTAATACCAACTAGGTATGATTGATATTAAATGTGTATGTTGTAATAATACATGTATACTAAAGGCACAATATGGTTGCCTTGATGAGTGTTATGTAAGAAAAGAACTACACTTTCCAAGATTGAATGAATACCATGGATGCATGGTCAAATCTGTTATGAGGAGTCATGAAAGATTGGTTTTGAATGACAGCTTGAGGGGAATGTGTTCCATTCCCTCTGGAAAGGCTAGTATAAACAGATGAAAGAGTAAATGAGCAAGGATGCTTTGTTGTCGTGACAAAAGGCAACATGATTAAGCCTTTGAGGACTGCATGAGAACAACTGTGAACAATCATAAATTAAATGAATTATGATTGTGCATGTGGTCAAGTGCATCATGGATGTAAGTTAACAAAACAAGGAATATGTGTGGACAAATAATCTCGATGCATAACAAGGATGCATGTTTATATTCCTTATGGAATATTTGATAAACAATTGAACTAACTCAAGGTTGAGGCTATCACAGATAGTGAAGGATATGCGATAAGGAAGTTGTATGTTGAAGGAGTTCCTTGTGAAGGAACTGAGTAAGGACTTTGTCAGGAGAATATAGTCACAACCTTCATGATTGATGGAAATTGAGCAGTGAGATGCAAGCCTATATATATATATATATATATATATATATTCTGGATTTCCTTTTTCAACAAAATATATGAGTGGAAAACTAACCAACGAGTGTAGACCATTATGATAACCGAATGGTAAGGTGCAACGCGCACAGGGTCATGGTTCATTATGAACAAAAAGTTTGCTATTAAAGTGTGTTGATATATCCTAAGAATCAGGGTGAGCCTAACCAAGGCTGCTCAAGGAAAAGGACAGGAAGATCCCAAGCGGAAGTAATTGCAATAGCAAAGAAAAGGAAAAAGGAGGAACACTTTTTCCACCCTAAGAACTCTGAATTGCTTATAGAGTTGTAGGCCTTAGATGAGCGGCTATGAAGAACAAGTACCACTGGATAAAGGAGAATAAGTAAGTACATTTGAATAAATAGGCTTGGTTGAAGCCATATTAAACAAAGGTAGTGAAGCCTTGGAAAATAACCCAATTGGACTGAAGGTCCGAGGCTGTGTAGATGGAGTGGGGAAAAGGAAAGAGCCTTAACTCATTTCTTGTCATATATTATGTTTTTCTCTAGGACGAGAAAGATGGTATACTGATGAAAGTAAATGTTTTGACACCATAATGATGATGGTTGTATGACTAAGGAAACAATTGAGCATTGCTTGTGCTGCACTCATGGAAGTCTTAAGGATAATGTGATGAGGTGTATAGAGAAATGCTAGGGCATATCTGAAAACTGTTTTACTGATTTAAAAGCTATGATACTTGCATTTTTATTTTACCTGACAACTAACACATTTATGATGTATGCCATGTGTAGAAATAAATTGGAACTGTTGAGGAAGACAGTTGCCAATGATGGACAACCTCAAGCAAATGATAACTATAAGAAGGTGGTTTTCAAAAGATTGATGAAGGGGCTTTAAAAGTCCCCATAAAGCACCATTAATGAGGTAATATCAAAAAGGGTGCTAGCATCCAGAACATGTATAAAAATGTCCATGCCTATGTGGCATAAGGTATGAAGGAATTTGGTAAGAATCCCTCCTGAAAAGATTCCATTATCCAAAAGATATGCAAATAATTGAGTGGTTGTTGTATGCTATTGCTACCCAAGCGGGGTAAGATTCAGGAAAGAAGAATCTGAATAACAGAGAGAGGAGGTCTATGTCAGTGAAGGATGAGTTATAATCCTTGCAAGAAAATGCATGAGTAAAGAGTACCATGGGTACGCTGACCAATCTAGGGAGATTGGGGAATAAAGGTGCTCATAGTTGCACATTGCATGGAATTGCTTCGAGGGAATGCAGGTTTGCATAAAGGAGCGGACAACGAATTTTCCATTGAGGAAGGAGGGTCTTCCAATATTTTACTTATATTGTATAGGTGTTAAAGAAAAGAGAAAATTGGGTGGCCATGAGTGTTGGCACCCTAGTTACTAATGAAGGAAGAATGTTTGGGTGCATTCAAGAGAAACATTTAGTTTCATGTGTTGATTTGGGATTTTGATCATCCTGTAGTAGGAAGCATAGTCCTGATGTAAGAGTGAACAAGAAGGAATAAGACATATGGTGAAGAGGTTGGTTAAACTCCAACACACCATAACAGAGTTCTTGTTACCAAGTGTGGCAGCTTGAAAATCAATGCAAGGGTGCATTGGGTATGAATGTGGCCATGAATATTGGCACATTGATTAAAGTCATTTAATATTTGAATTGCATTTGGAAAATTTAGTATGTTGAAAGGATGCTTACAAAAATAATAATATTTCCCTTTTTCTTTGTACCCTTGAATAGATGAAAATGACTTGGACTGTTAGTATGCATCATTTGAAAATGTAATGTGCATGAAAACTAACAATTTGTTTAGCTAAGGAATGTTGAAGTTGCAGAAGGAAAAAAAAGGGGGGGGGAAGCAGGGGGGGTCTTGGATATGGTAGTGTTGTAAGCCCATAAGGAAGACCAATTGCCTACTGAGCTAAATTGGTATGGGAAGGAAAGTCTCATACCTGTGGATCTGGTTCCTATGCGAAATAGATCTGAAAATAAATGAGGAATGTGGAAATCTATGGGTAGCAGATTTGCAAGAAGATTTTGGATTGAAATTGATGATAATTTCTCATAATTTTGTATACCTGTGATACAGGTGAGATGAAAAATATTTGTCTAGGGAGGACAAATGAAGATTGTCAAGCCGAAAAGCGTGAAAGATGCTACTCTTGAGACATGAGAACCCTGTGGTAAGCCATGATCGCCCTAGAACATGTTGTGTTGTGGTAACACAAGCCAAAGGGACACCTCGGTAGAGCAAGTCCGAGGGACGCTTCGAATGTAAGGCTCAATGAAGTCTTTGGAATTCTTTTTGTGCGAGAAAGCCTTGGCAAGGCAATATGGATCAACCGAGGAACTGTATAACAGAGAAGGGGATGCCTGAGTCTAAGCCTGGAGGGTGAGTAACCACAAGGAAGAACGGACTTTGACAATTCTCCTACACTATTGATTGGGATCATGCACACAATGGGCATGTCCAGGAAAAGTAGTGAGC
Organism: Picea sitchensis; assembly: GCA_010110895.2. NCBI lineage: Eukaryota > Viridiplantae > Streptophyta > Pinopsida > Pinales > Pinaceae > Picea > Picea sitchensis. The sequence goes on from SNQJ01S0002285.1 coordinate 281,730, forward strand.
CAAGAAAACAAGACAGCCATGTGGATGAGAATCCACGAACTGCACAAATGAATATTGTGCTAAGTTGTGAAATTTTCTTGAATTTTATACAACAGAATTATGTTTTCACATCAAAATTGTGATTAATGTGCTTGATGTCCAAGAACTAGTGAAGATAGATGAAGAAGGCCAAGAGTCTAAAAAGGACCTGACCAAGACAGAGGGCCAAGACCTCTAAAGCAGTTGAATGAAAAAGGCATGACAGGTGTTACTGAGAAAGAACACTGGGGACAGTGTTCCTTTTAAGGGGGAGAGGATTGTAATACCCATGTTTCACCCAACTTGTAATTAATTATTAAATTAGGATTTCCATGCTATTGCATGTGAACAATGTAAATGTATTTTGTTTAGAGTGTGGGGGTGAAGCCCTGAAGTACTAGCCATGATATCACTAGAGGAAAGAAAGGGGAAAATTATGGAGAGGGTTCATTATAACAAATGACTCAAATTTCTCCTTGCTGAAATGATACGCCTCATCCCGACCCCAAGGAGAACTCAAAAAAGGACTGGTGGTTGAACCATCAACCACCCCCATGAATGGAAGCATGGTCTGGCAGAATAGACATGAGACTGTCAACCCGAAGTACCACATAGTCCTGCAAACCTAGAACATCACAGGTCCATAACCTTCCTGAAGAGGAGAGAAAACACATAGAAGAGAGGGAGGGCATGAGTCTCTCCAGCTAAGAAGAAGAACTAAAAGCTTGATACGATGTTCGAGTTACTAAAGAGAATAGATCTCTGAGAACTCGTAGAAGAGCGTGAATTGAGCAGAAGACTGTGAGTTTGATGTTGAAGCGGCATCTGATAAACCTTGCAGAGACCGTGACAGAGAAGGAATCTCTTAGAAACTGCGAAAGTTCCTTAGTGATATCATGGTTTGGCATGGGGGTGGCCAGAGTGCTAAGAGTGAATGCCTATGAGTCTATGGTTGGGTGCAAAGGCGCACACCCACAGTCAGTTCGTTGGCTACAATATGAAATAGATTAGTATTATCATAATCTGTGTATATATATTGGGTGCAATGATGGAATGTTTGTGTTTATGGTTAAGTCTTTCAATATTTGAACAGTTACTAGAAATGCTCATTTGCTTCTGTAAACTGCTATATCTATATGGTCTTTGATTTTTCTTAGTTTAGCTGCTAGAGATTCATGGGATGTGAATCCGCAGGAGAGTCGGGGTGGGAGTAACTAAAACGTCTAAGTCATGCCAAACCTTTGAGTTGCCTTAGCGGGAATGTCGAGGTCATCTCTATGGGAGAAGGGCGTTTTCCTTCAGACTATCCATCCATCTAACCGAGGGCTAATGCCCATGTCCTTAACTCATGTGCCGCTAAAAAGATTAGTGCTTATCCCACAAGATTTCCCAAAGGACCCATGTGACCAAGGTTTGGGAACCCTGGGCTAGTCCGAAAGGAGCTAGCTCTTTAACTTCGGGACTTCGGAACTTATGATTCCACAATCCTCGAAAACAGTTGAAGGCCAAAGTTGTGAATTGATGAGGGTCGTAGATATGGGGATCCAGTGTGGATCTCTCTCAGCCGTTGGATCGGACATAGGAGGGGAAGCATTAATTGCTTTGTCGAAGTTCTACTTCGGGAGGATAGGAGTGGTCTAGCGTCGAAACTCCCGAATGTCGGAGTTGCGAAGTTAATCAGGACTGTTGAAAGTGGAGGGACGTGTCCACAGATCAACGACTATCCAAGTGTTCAGGTATTCAACGATATAGGGACGCGCGAGTTTCCCCGGAGCTCTGCAAGCCGGAGTAAATCTTGGTCTTGAATGCTAGGTACACATGACGACAGATCAGGCGTGGTCCGGAGAGGATGCCGGAAGGTTTACGCTAAACCTCTGAATGTCGAACTTCTATAGTGATGTGGACCGTTGATCTTCAAGATCCCTCTTAGTCGTTGATCTAAGAAACCACCCTCAATTACCCAACCGATCGGGAACACGTTGTGGAGAGACACGTGGCCCCTACTTGTCCGTTGTTTAAGGTTGTCTGTCGAATTAGAGTCGTTGGATGAGAGGGTACTTGGCAAGTGATCCTATAGTCCAGAGACTTAGTACTCTAGAGGAACCTGGCCAAGAATCTATAGAATGTGAAAACCTCTGAAGTCGCGAACGCCGAAATGAATCTCGGTCGTTGGTAGGATGAGGACACTTGGCACCAGATTAGAGACTCTGGAGACTTGGCTCTTCGAGGATTTGCGATGTAAGGAATTGCAAAGTCTGAAACCCTGAAGTAATGGAGGTTGTAGATCTATGGATCTACGTGGACTCTTACTGACCGTGAGATCACAGTGCTAGGTAGCTAACAGTCCAAGATGACATGGCATCCTGACGTCATCTAAGGTGATGTGGACCCACATTACACACGCCACGTGTAACCCAGATATGGTCGATTCATAGACCCCTTATGCCTATTCAAGCATGACACATGTCACCCCCTATTGAGGATGTGTGTCACCCCTGGCCCTCGCCGCGTGCTAGCTTTTGATTCGTGTCGCTTGGCCAACGTGGTTGGTGACGTGTTCGAGACTCCGAGAGTCTGGATAATTTCGGGAGTTCAGAAGATTTGGGCGCAATATAGTACAAGGATGTTCAACGACGATCGTCGCCGATCGCCGAAACGCCGAAAGTGTAGGAATTTGACCGTCAATTATTGAACGCCGAAAAGGGGAAGTTCAACGTAAAACATCGAACGTCAATCGTCGAATGGCTAAGGCCACGTGGCGAGATTTCAGGACTTTGGGGATTAGGAAAAATGAGTGGTCGGCGTCGAACGCCGAAGACCCCAACTAACATTGCCCCGGTAACTTCGGGAGGACATATCTTGCAGACCAGAGCTCGAGTTTTAGTGTGATGGCAGCCGTTAGAAAGCTCGTGACGAGCAGTAACCCATGAAAAACCCGAAATTAGGATTTGAGATAGTCAGGAAGAACAAAAATTTGATGCCCCATCCCTAGAAAGGGTATTTAGGGATCAAGTGTGTTACAAAGAGGGGTTATGGGCCCGCATATAAGTTGACTAGGTCGGCCTTGACCATAATCTAGTATTACAATAAATCAACATAAGTTGGCTATAGTCCCATACATTAACAATACAATATAGGTTCATCATAGCCACGTGTAAAAATTATACCATTCTCAATAATTTCATCATTTGTAAGATAATAGTTTGAATATGTATAGATGTTGTTTTATAGACATTTCATCAAACTGTTTGTTGGTGTATTTTTTCCTTAAACACCTTGAATGCTTCACCATGCCACTGAAGAGATTCAGATTCTTAAATCCCTTGCAAATGGCTCACCACTATTCATGATCCGTAAACGAGGGACTTATAGCCCACTTGCTTCACCAACATAGATCCTTTGCGGCTGATCTCTATTCTCTATCTCAGTCCTGGACCCAGGACTCTATTCTCAGGCTTCTTTGAAAGGATAGAAGGCATTGTTGTCTAGTGTAACCTGCACCTAATAGTTAGTTGACAATGTAATCACTATCAGGCCAATAAGAAAAAACACCAACCTCTACCAATACTCTGTCATTGAGAACTCTATGTAGCCCATTGTCTAATATGTCAACTAGGTCTCTTCATTGCACACAAGGTAATGGAAAAATGATTGTGTTTCAGTGCTAAAGTGAATAAATGCCACATACAACCCATTGACATCAAGAAATACAATGCAATTCTTCAACAACTCACCGATACACCTTTCATCCTACTTACACCATGCATTCTCCAACACTTACGCATCTACTCCAAAAAGTATCTTGTTCCTTCTTATCATGGAAGGATATAATAATAAGTATCCCTCTCTTAGTGCACTAAAGGAATTTGGTCTCCCTAGAATAACTTTATTATTTTGTCCTTGTATCAACATTTATCACCTTGTTTGCTTACGCCAATGTTTGGAGTAGCACAATTGTGGATTTTTCCGACCCCACTAAAAGCATAGCTATGGAAACCCTAGAAGAGAATCGGGTAGACCTAGGAAGAGGGAGCTCTGAAAAACCTCGAAACTGTGTAAGAGTAAACTGACATCCTTAATGTGTTCTTGAGTCCAACACTCCCATGCCAGATGGACCAAACAAAAAAGACTTGACCAACTTGTTGTATGATAGATAAGAGCTGAATAATTCACACTCAAATTGATTGCTGTAAAGTGATGAGGGGCAGCAAGACACCTAGCAGTGTTGCATACAATGCATACACACGTCGTACGGCCCTTTGGAATTTGGAAGGAGAACTTGGTCTATACAAGTGCCAACAACTTCTAAGAATGAGAACTCATCCCTTATGGCCTCCATACAGTTGTGTGAGTGAGAGAAAATGACCCACGGAGGATCAATTTGCTTCGGGCAGTGAAATCGCAGTCCAAGAAAAGAAGAATTCGCCCATGTAAGGGTAAAATTGGCCCAGGGAGATGTAAATTCGCCCATGCAAATGGGAAAACGTACCAACAAATAGAAATTCAACCCAACGATTGATAGTTGACCCTGCAATTGATTTAAACGGCTAGTCAATTAAATAAAACGCCCAGCAATGTATTCAATCACCCAGGTAAGTGGAGTCGACTCATAGGGCTATTAATTCAATCCAGGCAAAGAGGAAATGGCCCAGGAAATGAGAAACTGTTGAAAGGGAGAGAGAGTACGGCCTGTGTAAAGAGAAATTCGCCCAAGAAGGCAAGCCAACGGTCTGAGAAAGGAGAGAAAACTACGATGGTGAATATGAGGAACCAAATTAGAAACTCAGGGTAACAGCTCTATGGTTTCCACCGTGGATTTTCCCGAGTTTTCAATTAAACGGTCTTGAATTCCCAGCGGTTGTAAACAAGGGAGAGAAGCATAAAATTGAACCAACAAACAAACAATCAACCAAACATTGATGGGATGCACACAATTTGATGCAAATGCAGGAGAGTTCGCCACTCAGAATATAGTGAAGAACATCTTCAATTTGAGATGGTTATTAACATCATTGGGTTGCAAGTTTTTTAGCCATAAATGTTATTAAATAAAACCTCCATCAAGTGTTGAATACTATAGATACTTTGATGTCTTATTTTTCTATGGACCAATTTCAAGAATGATTCATCAACAGACTTGTTAACACCCCAGACATCACAATTTCCCCAAACCACAAAGAAATCAAGCACATGATAAACATGGCAATTCACCCAAGAAACCTAAATGGGAAAACCAACTTCGAATGGGGGCTTAGTCTTTCATTTCAGCAATCTCTGGTACAAGTTGCTCTTGAGTCTTTATCCTCTTCCTCTCATGGCCCAAAAGACTCCATTGCAAATGAGTAAAGGAGGAAATAGAGAGAGCTGAGCGGTTCAATAATTGTGCCCCTTCACTTCCCATTCCTCAACCTTCTCTCCTATTCAATTTTTTAATTATATTTTAATTCTCTATTTTCCTCTCACATTCTCATTTTTTTTTGTCTTATTAGACTTTCACATTTAGATTATTTTAAAAAGTTTGTTAACTTTTTTATTAATTGCCAAATTTCTTTGTAGCTGTTGAGTCTTATTAATTGCCAAATTTCATTGGTTCAGATCCATTTTGGATCACACCTCTCCATTGAGAGGCTTTTTGGTCCCCAAAATCTCAAGGAAACCAATCTGGGTCAATGTGTCATATGTCTGCTTCTCTAGAACGTGGCTCTAACTCTTGCTCCTGACAACAACTCTGACGTTGGCTCTGGCTCTGGCTACTAGCTCTGGTCCCTGGCTATGGCTCTAGCTCTAGTTCTAGATTGCGTGTTCCCACAATAGAAGTCTTCTCACTGACTCTCAACTTTGCAATCTCTAGATTTGAACTCTGGACTCAACACTCATTCCATTCTTCTTTGTCTTGGAGATGGTCCATCTTGGCAGTCATGCATCCAAGTCGAATGTTTGTCTTGTTGTTCAATGTGACCCCAACATGTTGCCATCATGCAACAACTCCTCAATGGAATGTCACTACCCTTTTCATCAATCTGTTGTCCATCTTGTTGGTGATGCAGACCTCCTGTGTTTCTATCTCTTGTTGGACAACTTCTAACCTTTGAATTGGAGATGTAGGCAACTCTTCATGTTCTGCAAACTTCACTCTCCACTCTCTTCTCTTGGCTATGCGGTTTTTGGGGTGAACTCTAAATGAAGGCGCCAACACTTCGCTTCCCAATGTCCACTCAACTTGCAGTGGTGGAAAAATTTATTGGCACTATGGTATGGATTGCTTGAGATAGTCCTTTTCTTCTTGTGCTTATGATTTTGTTGTTGTATAAGAGAAGTCTTTTGTCATACTTCTTTTGAAAACAATTAGGCATCTAGCATGTGGCTTTCTTCTCCCAGCAGGCTCCCTCACGATGGCCTTTCTTTCCACAATGTGAGCATGCCTTTGCATACCAACAGTTGGCAATGTTATGCCTCTCTTCTTGCAACAGTTATAAACAAGGAATGTCATGTTTGAGGCAGACCTCTTGGTCTTCTTCTTCTTCTCGCCCTGGCTGATTGGTTTGTTGCTTTCTCTGAGTGCAAGTGTAGGCTGAGTCGGTGAACTCTTCTCATCATTTCTCTCCTTCAATCTACCACAAGAAGACTAAGGTGGTAGTGGGCTACCATCTTCACTTATCGTTGTTGCTCCTTCTCCCGATGTGCAGGGGAACTCCGACATGTCTTTAGCCTTTACAAAAATGGTCTTTGTTATCCCCCACTTTCAGGGATAACTAGGAGATTATGTCTCGAGGCCCACATGTCCTAGACATGGAGTATCGAGAGCCAGATTGACTTGAGCATGGCCCTGGAGGGCCCATCTTTTCTCCCTTTCAACGCCTCCACTTTGTCGGCGGCAACAGCAGCATCCATCACCTTCGGCTTGGTCCTGTATCAGAGACGGTTCTTGCTCCATGAGGTAATGATTCCGGGTATCATGGTATGTGTCACTCTAATCCTCAAAACCTTTGAATATGTGCATTTGATGTCTTTGTTTCTAACGGGTGCTTGGATCTTATGCTTGTCCACTTGACCATGTTTGGGGGAGAATGACAGGATGCCCTAGCAAGCTTGTGTCCATAGGTTTTGAGTTGCCACTGGGGAGATTTCTGAAAAGTCATCGTCTGTTCCCGTCATACATACCACTTTCCATCTTGTTTCCCGCTCACCCATCCCATTACACTGGTATGGGCATAGGGTTGTCCAATCATTTAGGGGTTGTACCTTACCTTATGGGAAGAATGGGCTAAAACGCCTGGGGGTAAAAGCGACTGACAAATAAAAACCTAAGAATAAAACCTCGAGATGCTTCGCCCAGAGATACCCGAGAAAGCAATAAAAAGCTTCTCAGCAAGAAACAGAGGGACCCGTAAAAATAATAAAACAAGACCTAGTTGAGGGATAGGGGGTCTCATCACGAGCCAACCTATTAGGTCCATGGGTACCTAACAGTATGACACTACTAACAGTTGATCACCACACCATGATAGTGGCTCTTGGTTGCATGTCCAAGAGAAAGGGGGTCTCATCACGAGCCAACCTTCCCATTTCCGTGAAAGTGCTTGTGGGTAACATTGCCACCACTGGTCACCACGCCAGAGTAATGTCCCTTGACTAGCTTCTTGAAAGAAAAAAACAATAAGAAAAGACCTTGTTAGAGGATAGGGAGTCTCAGCACAAGCCATCCTATTAGGTCCATGAGCATCTAGCAGTATGACACTACCGGCATCTGGTCACCACGCCAGGGTAGTGGCTCTTGGTGGCATAGCCAAGAGAAAGGGGATCTCATCATGAGCCAGCCTTCTCATTTCCGTGAAATGCTTATGGCTAACATTGCCACCACTGGTCACCAAGCCAGGGCAGTGTCCTTTGACTAGCATCTTGGAAGAAAAAGAATGAAGATAAAAGGCATGAATGGGCTTGGAAATATTTGCATCCATGACAGGTGCAGCTCACCCTCCACAGAGGCACCCATCGGTAAGCCATCCCTGCTATCACTGCACCTTTTGCCCAGGCATCCCCATCCACCTCACCCACTTATATGACTTGGATTTAATTCTTTCCAAAAACATCCCTCTTCCAGTAGACACTAGCCCAATAGGACGTCTTGTCACTTCCTCCAAATTTGCGTTGCAGACTTGTATAATGTCTTTGAGCACTAGACTAGGGTAAAGGGGTTTTATGCACATGTTTAATAATATTGATGATTAGATGTGATTGACATTGCTATGATCACTGTGACTTATGAGCCCATGGAGGGCTTATCTGTTGATGTGCAGGATCATGCCCAACGGACAGGTACCACGTTGGACAAGTACACATGGGGAGATGATTAGTTTGGACCTCCATGGGGCTGAAGAGCCCACCTGATGGATGTTGAGACCCCAACAGGGGGCAAAGATAGGGAAAAGCGTTTGTACCAGGGAAGAGCAGAAGAATCCACCAGAGGCAGCTAAGCAGACCTGTACCTAGGGGGGTTATGCCCCCTTCACTGGAACGTTGGCCTTGGAAGGCCTAGGATGTCACCCAGGAGGTTCATGACGTCACCCTTGCTTCATGGACGTTTTGGCAGACAGATACGGCAGTTTGGCACATGTGGCAGGTTGGAGAAGCCCAAGGAGGGCTAACGTTTTGCTCCAGGAGGTTGCATTTTCCCTAGAAAGGGCTAGTGTCACCCTAGAAGGGGCATGACGTCTTGTTTTAGCTTGATTAGGGTTTTAGTTTATGACATTTAATGCAAAACAGTATGATTTTGGTATTTTGGCCTTGTCGACCTTTTGATGACCTAATTTTTAATAAAGGTCATTGGTATGTTATATATTGAGGGTTGTTACCTTCATATTTTGATCATCTTTCACTCACCACTTGGTGAGGTCTGAAATTTGCGCCCTATTCTAGGGTTTTGGCTGAAATTCTAAGGTGCACTTGTTGAAGGAAGCTTGTTTTGGCAATTTTTGGCATTTCTCTTGGTGGAAGGTTTACAACTAGGGT
>SNQJ01S0002286.1:44106-60969 GCA_010110895.2 Picea sitchensis
TACCAACAATACCTTCTTCCTCCGCCCATTTTCTACATAACTCCAGGTTCCCGCTGAATCTCTCATCAATTGTCGCCGTCGCTGTTAGAATTCCGCAGCAGAGATGGACGAAGCCGGCATCCGCCCTCGAAACCCCACAGTCGCAGGTCTCCTCTTCTCCAGCTTTTCTTACGGCTCGGACGACGAACGCTCCCTACTTCGGACCTTATGCTTTCAGAAGCTCAAGCGATCGAGCCCAGGTGCAGATTCAGTGGAAGGAGATTCTCAGAAGTGGTGGCGCAAGGGCTGGGACAGCGTCAGACGGGCTGGAGAATGGCCGGGATCCTTTATGGACGATGCCGGAAGCAGCCGTAGCAGGCCCAAATTGAAATACCTCGTTCGCAAGTTCAAGGCAGACGGAAAAACAATTTACAATCCAAGACCCTCAAGATTCCAGTATGATCCTCCGAGTTACAAGCTCAATTTCGACCACGGGCCTGGGCAAGATGAGAATTATCAGGTCCAGGATTTGTCTTTGTCTGCCGTGAAGCCTGGGGTGTCTGCGGGCTCCCTAAACCCTAGAAAAGCACTAAAGGCCATCGAAATTTAATTTGAGGTTCGCAGTCCTTTGCTTGGCACTTGGTGGGCTCGAAACCCCCGAGGCACGTATGAATTCTCGTTTTGTATCAATCGTGCTATTCCATATGACGGCATTCATGATCGTTTGCTATTTTGTAAAATCCTGTTGTTGATCTGAATGCCAGAGACTGTGGAACCCTATATTTAAGATAGATCTTCAAAGAGGTAGAAAGCTTATCCTGGTGTCCAATTTGGGAATTTAGTGGACTGTTGGAAATATTTCTTTTTAAATGTCTGTGAGAAGTTCCTGAGATAAAATAACATAATCGGCATGACTTTTCATGGCCTTAGCTGAACTTCATTGCTAGCGAGGACTAGTCTCGCCTGAAAGTTATGTACTGTTGACACTGTTCCGGCAACTATAAAGCCAAAAGATGAAAGTAGATTCTGTTTTAGCAGCTGTCACTAAAATTATAAAATTACCTGTATGTTAAAGATTTTAAAAAAAATAAGATTTGTTTAGGGAATATTTAAGAAATTTAAGAAATTGTTGGATTTGTAGATTTAAATATTTATTTTTATAAAATCTGATTGTATTGAGAATTTCTAGACATAATGAATAAATTTCTACATAAAATTATGTCGAAAATTTCTTGACATAATGAATAAAATCTGAGTGTATTGAGAAATAACAAAAAAAAATTAAGGATTCTTGTAACGAACAGCTAACCAAAGCCTTAAAATTAAGAATGGGTGAAAAGAATGAATATCAATATTTTCGGAACGAATATTTATGTAAGGAAACTTGATGAGAATAGCAATGTGACAGATGCGCTTGCATTTTCATGCGAGTATTTAAGAAATCATCCGTCTCATGTATGGTGTGTAGAAACGTCCACAATACATTCCTCTACAACTTTGAATGTAATTCTTCCATGCGATTTAATGTCGCTAGAAGATAAAATCTCTAGTTTAAATCTGGTTTTTTTAATATGAATATTAATTAAAAAATTTAATTATAATTGATATAATGAAAATGTAATATAAAATGTTGTGTATATAAAGGAATATTATTTTAATTATATATATTTATTAAAATGATATAAAAAATAATAGATTTTTAAAAAATAATAATAATTTCATTTAATTTTTTATTTATTATAATAAAAAAATACATAAATTTTTTAATTCAATTATATATATATATTTAAAACAAATTGGTCTTAAGGCTTAAAAATGGTTTTGGAGGACAATGGGTTTAAGCCCTAAATGAATCTTCTAGAGCTCAAGCGCCACGATTAAGGGGGGAAACACTTGGTCCTTAGGCCCTAAACATATATTCTTGGGCTCAATCACCAGGAACAACAACTACAAACCACAACATGATCCCTTTACAAAGAGTCTCTAGCATTGAAGTTGGATATGAACACCATTACAATGTTTTTCGCATTGAGGATGGGTCACAAGGCCTTGGCCATGGTCAAGGTGTTGAAATTTTGGTATGCTCGTTTAACGATAGACAGTGTCACATCATTTTCACCCAACCATAGGCATTCACATATGCCACCCTCGAGCACACTAAGCTTTACTTAGAATAATTCTAGCAAGCCTACTTCAGAACCGACAGATAAAACTTAGCTGCTAACTGCAATAACAACTCAAGACAAGTAGATCGTTGCTTCTCCAAGGGTAGTGCACAAGAGAGAGAGTCTTCATATCCACAGAACAAGTACCATACACAACTGCAGCAGTTGTAGCTGCACTACTCTTTCAAACGTGTGTCATACTTAACAAGAATATCACCAAGAGTATCACCAAGAGAATCACCAAGAATATCACTTGATAGTGCTAGAGAGAAACCAAGACCCAAGAGATCACCATACGCCCTTATTCCTCCTTGTAGTTGTAGTTGCAGTTGCAACTACATCTCTCCACAAGACTTGCGCTCTAACTGGTTATCCAAATGAGCTAAAATGTCCTCTATCTATATTAATCTGTTCAGTTTATGGCTGGGCCGACCTGACTTTCTTGTAATTAAATTTTATGTTTACCTTTTTCCTGTGGATTCAACTTGTCTTTCTAGATGATAATATTCTAATATTATTTATTCTGCTCAATCAACTTGTCTTCTAGGGTTTCCACACATTTTTTTAATGGTGCACTTGTTTCTGGAATATTCTATTCTAATTCATAGGTTACACGTGGAGGTTAATACCTCCTGCAGCTACCAAAACATCAACACAAGCAAGGAAAAAAAGTGCATCTAGATGTTGTTAAATCTTCTTAGGCTCAAGAACCTTAAATGAGTCCTTGAACAAACACATGATTCCTCTGTAGTGGTTCTTTGCAAGCTATCAAGTGGGATACAAGAACCATGACTAGGTTTTGTGCAGTGGAAATCACTGTCGAGGCATAAACATGCTTAGAGAGGAAATAATGGTCTTAATCCCTAATTGAAATTTATTGAGCTCAAGCACCATGAACAAGACTTAGAAACCATGACATGAGCCTTCTTCCCTAAATGTTTAACATCCATGTTGAATATGGGCACAATTACAAGGTCTTGGGAATCATGGATGGGTCTCAAGTCCCTAACCATAGTTAGGGGAGGGAAAGAAGAACCTCTAGTGCTAAGAGTTTACTCTCAATCTTAAGCACCATGGATGAGTCCTCAAACCAACACATATGACCTTTGTAGCATATCATTCACCTCTAAGTGGGATATAGACGCCATCAATAGGTTAGTTGTGAACCAAGAATATGTCTCAAGGTCTAACTGAGGTCAAGGGTGGACACAAATGGCCTTATTCCCTAAATAAGTATTCTCAAGATCAACTACCATAAAAACAATATACAACCCATGAATCTTCTCAGACTATATAATACCATTAATGCATCCTTTAACCTTGGTTAGACATCTATACCCATTATTGGTTCACATCTAACCTGAACGAAAGTTCCTTAGATGAAGCTTCTCATGTTCAAGTGCCATGAGAAACACCTACAACTCACAAAGCTTCTCAAAATATAGCTCCATTAATGGATCATCAAACCACCACACCTATATGGTATCCATATCATATCCAATTAGAGTAATTTAGGTAATTAAACCAAAGTAATAACCCTATTCTATGTTCCATTGTTTATAAAGGGTCACAACTCTATTCACTATGTGTAGAAATAAGTGTGCATGTGAATGAGTGTAACCATTATTTGGAAACTAATAAATCAATAGATAAGTTTATATATATGTTTTTTCTCCAAGTGGTATGAGAGCCACTACTCTAGTTGCACTTACATGTGAGGTCTATTCATTTGGGTTGAGTAAGTTGTGTGACATCTTGTGTGAGTCTGTGTGAAACTTATAGCAAGTGGTCTCTATATTCTGTTCAGACCATCAATGACCACAATTAAACCTCATGGATTTTTCATTACCCATACCATGTGTGGAAGGGTAACAACATGTCAAGGATAATGCACCACCACAATTGGCTTTGTTTCTCACATCTACTCTACTATGTGTCAAGCCAATCATCCTTGATAGTGGGTGTATTTATTGGAGGGAATTTCATGGAAATGATTAATTCTAAGGGGTAGGGTTTTTTTAGTGGTAGTTAGTAGGTATGATGTCAATAAAAGATTCTAGTTCTATGGGCAACAATTTGTCCAATGTAGAATTAAGTGATGCAATAAAATGGATTGAGATGATACTTGAGGCGAAACTCTCTGACATGGTTGCTTGGATGCTTACATAGAGGCTTGCACTTAACTTGAGGATGTTTGGGTTGAGAGAGTGAACTTGTAGGTCTATGGACCTAAGGATGGCACATTGACTTAGAGAGGCATTGGACCATTGGATAATTTGGAGGAGAGTTGGACCTTGGCTGAGTTCCCTTGCCATGGAGCCTTTCTTGTGGATCATCTTCACCATGGAGCTTGACATGTATCACTTGTAGGAGGAGTGATTCACATGTGTGGACATACTTTCATATTATAGTTTGCTTGTAGCTAGATACGATTGCTCTCATTGACAAGAAAAAGAAGGGTAGAAAGAAAGGATGCAAGGATAAGAAAGTAATATGGACAAGAAAGAAGGATTTCAGTAAGGTGATGAGTTTATCTTGTCATGATATGGGACATTATACGAGCTAGTGTCTATTAAATAATAATGGAAAGGGAAAGAAACATATTATAGTTGGGACTAAAATAGGAGTAGAGGAGGATTCATCTTATCTTAAGACTACCTTCTCCATGGTTTTTGGACATGGTGTTATGTTGTCATTGATTTCAACAAGGGTTAATATGGATTTAACATCCAAAAAATTATCTGTCTATACCAGTTGCAGGAATCAATAGTAAAGAACGAAGAACAATGTTGATCATTGGATCAAAATAAGAGCACGATCGGACGGTAAAGAATGAAGAACAATGTTGATCCTTGGATCAAAATAAGAGCATGATCGGATGATAAAGAACAAAGAAACAATGTTGATCGTTTGATCAAAATGAAATCACAATTAGATGGCTCAGATATCTTTCCGTGAGTCCGTTGAGTAACCAAAAAATGACTAAGTATCATATTCTATCAATATCACTTAAAAATTTCTAAGTATTGTACATTATGGAGGTAATGGAAGTTGGGCGTGCATTTTGATGACACTTGAGAATACATGTGAGTCCACGATTCTGAGAGCCTACTAACCCGTCACATAAAATAATTCTAAGTAAAAGTCCATGTTTGAAAGGAATGAGAACCATCCACTCAACAGTTGATTAAATCCAAACCGTATATTTGACTAAAGTGCCTAGATAAACCAGGGCCATCTACTCAACACTTGATTATATCTGAACTATCGATTTAATTAAATTTCAAGATAAGTAATGAAAAGGAAGACATGTGATTCCACGAGTCTAAGAACTCGTCACATAAAATAATTTAAGTAAATTCCATGTTTTAAATGAATGAGGACCGTCCACTCAACGGTTGATTAAATCCAAACTATGGATCTATATAAAGTGCCTAGGAAGGCCAGGATCATCCACTCAACGCTTGATTAAAACCCAACCATCGGATCAAGGTGTAATAAATATTATGGGAGGTTCAGATCTAACTGTTCATTGGGATGATAGATCTACGGTGGAGATGTAGCACGCATTGCCGAAGGGAGAAGAGGTTAATGACAAGGTTGGCATCCACGTCTGTGGTTTGTAAATTACCACGGTATACATGTGGTAGCATCCTATGAATGAAGATACCCCAATAGTGGGTTTCTAAAACCATTTTGATCACCCCTGCCACTAAAAGGGATACTACAAGTGGTAAGTAGTAATCCCATACATATTAATAAAGTTGTTGGTCACAAACGTCAATCCTATGGAGTAAAGAAATTAGTGTCAGGGCTACAAAGGTGTTAATATAATAACCATAGAAAGGAAAATACTTCAAGAAAAGTGCATGGCTTACTAGTGCGAATTGAGAATATGATTCTTAATTTAAAAAGATATTGAAGAAGAAAAATAATAAATAATAAGGAAGAAAGTTGTTATTAAAAAAAAAATTATTATTAAAAAATGAAGAGGTGCAATGATACATTATTAAAAGACACAATGGTTCAAATTTTATACCCATTGAAGGATTGTATAAACCAGAAAAAATGGTGGAAGGAATATGTCTCTGTGGTCTAATTCAGAAGATCAAAACATAGACAGAGTCCAAGGAAGAACACAAAACATTCACATGAAGTGAGGGTGGAAGGGAGGAGCAAGGGAGAATTGAATTCCTCTACAGGTTGAAGCCTGAAATAGGGAGTTGGTGCTTGAAAACAAGAGTGGAGTCCTCGAAAGGTTGGAGCTTGATCTACAGGGAGCTCGTGCTTCCTCAAATTGGTTCTTTAAAAAAAGAGGACTGGAGTCCTCTACAGGTTGGAGCCTGATCTAGAGGGAGTTAGTGCCTAGAAAATAGGGGAATTGTATCTCCTTGAGTTGGTGCTCAAAATAAGAGATATTGGTGTCTCTTACAAAAATGAAATATATTTTTTATTATTGTTAAATTTAAATTAGAGTTATGTACATTCTTGTTGATAAATTGTTATAAAATAATAAATAATTAATTTAGTTTGAGAAAAAAGAATCAATATTGATTCACCTCCCCCTCTTAGTATTGAACAACATTTCAACAATTTGTATTAGAGCAGGTTCCTTCACCATAGTCTAACCACTTGAAGGAATATTCTGAGAAATCCAATGGATCAACAAGAAGGAATGTCCTCCAATGGTGCACCATTTATCAAAGGAAATGATTATGCATTTTGGATTATAAGGATGAAAATTTATCTGATGGCTCTTAGATGTGGTGTTTGTCTATCTGTGGTAAATGGTTATACTGCACCTTCATATGTTGTTGCAAAGAAACTATGCAATGGTAATTCAAGGGTTGTTAATGAAATTCTGGGTGGATTAGCAAACCCCATATTTGTAAAAGTGATGCATTGTAAATCAACAAAATAAGTTTGGGACAAACTTAAAGTCGTCTATGAAGGAGATGACAAAGTTAATCAAGAAAAAATTCAAGCATACAGAGGGTAGTTTGAGAGTTTGAAGATGAAAGAGGAAGAAAACATTGTAGAATATTTTCAAAGAGTGGATGAAATAGTCAATTCAATCATAGTGTTGGGAGAAGAGCTAAAACACAAGACTATTGTCCAAAAGGTGTTGATATCACTACCAATGAGATATGATGCCAAGGTTTCTACCTTGGAAGATCGAGAATACCTTGACAACCTTACAATGGATGAACTTCATGGGATTCTTATAGCCTATGAAATGAGAATCGGGAAAGAAAAGTCATCAAAAAAATAAACAAATTTCAAATAATCGAAAGAAACAAAGAACCATGAGCATGTTCCAAAATGAAAATCACTCAGATGTATCAGATGAAGAAGAGGCCAACTTTATAAGGAAACTCAAGAAAGGGTCTGGAAAATACAAAGAGAGGTTACCTTTCAAATGCTTCAACTATGGAAAAGTTGGACACTTTACTAACAAATGTTCCTATCCCAAACAAGAGGCTAATGATTATGAAGAAGCTTACAACCATAAATATCATAAAAATGATAAATCCCAATACAAAAATAAATTCTACAAGAAAAAGAAAAACTTCTACTCCAAAGAAGACAGTAGATCATCTGACATGAGTGAAGATGAGGAAACATAACTTCTATTTATAGGCATGGAAACTCCAAATGAAAATGAAGGAAACTCTGAAGTTCAAGGATAAGTAGACCTTGAATAATAACTTATTAGTTCTCTTGAAGAACTAAGAAAATATAAAAATAAGAACAAATCATTAAGAGAACAACTACTAGAATATGAAGAAGAACAAAAATCAAGAGAAAAGGAAGTTTAAAAAACCCTCAAGAAAACAGAGAAAATAATTATTGATTTAAAGACTCAACTCCAAGAAGCTAAAAGAATAGAAGAATTCATTTTAAATCAACTCAATGAAAAACAACAATACTATGAAAAGATAGAGGATGAAATTATCCTTCTAAAAGGGGAACTTGAGAAAGAAAAGAAGCAATCAAAATTTGAAAACAGTTCAAAAATGTTGGATTCTATTCTTAACATTCAAAGATCATCGAACAATAAGATAGGACTGGGACATGATCAAAAGAATTATGTCAAAGGATCTAACTCTACATCTCAAGAATCTGACAAAAATCCAAAAAGTTATGCAACTGCCCTTCAAATCTCTTTCAAAACGAAAGAAATCAAACTAAAGACTGATTCTAATCAACATAAAGCTGCTCTCCCTTCAAAATAAAATGAATATATAAAGAATACAATTACAATAAGAACTGCCCCAAAAAGGTATCAACTTCTCTTTCTTGGCTATTGTTTCTCTTGCAATAATTTTGGGAATAAAGCATTACATTGTAGAGATTATGGACAATACAATCATAAAATTGTTAAAAGATATGGTTATAAGAACAAAAAGAATAATAATAATCAAGAGAATATAAACTATAATTCATTCTCTCCGTTGTAAATTTACAATGTTGAATGCCACAAATGCAACAATTATGGTCACAAATCTAGTGATTGTAGACTACCAAATCTTCCCATAAAAACTTCTGAAATTCAAGAAGCAAAGCATAATAAGGCATTGAAATAAAACCAAATGGAAGAAAAGGAAATAGAGTGTAAGGTAGGCTTATATGATAAATACAAAAGGAGTCAATGGTATGTTGACAGTGGATGTTCAAAACATGTGACTGGAGATCAAGAAAATTTCTCAGTCTGGAAAAAGAAAGAAAAATGAAGTGTTGCATTTAGAGATAATGTCTCTGCCAAGATACTTGGAAAGGGCATAGTTAGTCTAGGAAATAATAAAGCTAAAGTAGAAAATGTGCTATTTGTTGAAAATTTGAAGCCTAATCTTCTCAGCGAGTCAAACTTGTGATCAAGGACACATACTCAGGAAAACTAATGGTTGTTACACCAAGGACACCAAGCAATGTTTATATATTAAACATAGAAGAAGGAAAAAAATGTTGCATGAGCCAAATAGACGAAATTTGGCTATGGAATAGATGGGACATATTGGTTTTGAAAATTTAATAAACATCAATAAAAGGAAGCTGTGAGAGATATGCCAAATATTATTAAACCTTCAAACTATGTTTGTAGACACTGCCAACATGGAAAGAAGACAAGAGTAATATTCAAGACAAAAGAATACTCTACATCTAAACCATTGGAACTTGTTCACACTCACCTTTGTGGTCCAACAAGAACTAAAATCATGAAAGGTGAACATTACTTAATTTTAGTCATAGATGACTATACAAGGATGACTTGGGTATCCTTTCTCAAAGAGAAATCAAAAGCTTTCAACAAATCAAGACTTTCAAAGAGCATGTTGAAAATGAGACTGATCTCAAAATTAAGTGCTTAAGATCAGAAAACGGAGGGGAGTTTACTTCAGATGAGTTCAATAAGTTTTTTGAAACTCATGGAATTAAAAGACATTTTTCAACTCCAAGAACTCCTCAATTGATCCAAGTCGATATTGGTGGTCGCCCACCTATTCCAACTGGCTCCTCGTGTCCATTTTTTTTTAGCACGTTCTTTTGTACTACTTTGTAATTATGGTTTCAAAACTCCTGGGGATGTTTGAAGCCCCACACATCCTCCATGTGGATACGGGTTGCCTCTTGCCTAGTCCAACTAGCTAATTTTATATGTTGTCATGTCAACACATCTTGTTGTACTTCCGAGGTTGTTTTGGGGCCCTAAATGTTGTTTTTTGTCTCTCCATAGTCAAACTATAGATGGAGTCATATTTTGACGATGGAATGTGTAGCTGTATGAAATATCTTTCCAACGGGCTATTCTGCGCCTAAAACGGAGGCCGTATGCAAAAGTTACGACCTTAGGAATTTGAGGTACCAAATTACACCAACATACATATAGGGCCCACGTGACTTTTGGCGTTTCACCTTCTAGAGTTAGGTTTTTGGATGTCTAGGGTTTTGGAATTCATGAGTAATATGAAAAGGTCCTCTAGAGCCTCATTGTAATCGATTCTTCTCAGAAGGAAGTGCATAGAAACCGCATCTCTTCTCAAATATAGCTACCACCATTCGAGCAAGTTTCAGTTCTGCAGTTTTACAGTTTCAGCTATTTCATTATTTAATAGAAGATATTTTTCACTGTATATTTGTGTTATTCTTCCTATCTTTGTGTTCATTGTATTCATTCTTTTAATCAGTTTGTTCCACTCCTAAATCCAGATCAGTGGTATCAAAGCATTATGCTCTTCATTTATTTTTCTTCGTGCATGTCCCCGACAAGGTCTGGATACAAGAAGTTGGGACTTGAACCAATCAATCCATTACCAGATCGATCATGTTGAGCCCGAAAAAAAACCATGGGAGATGAAAATAAATATGATGGGGCATGAGATCTTATTAACATGTTGCTCGAGGAAGCCCTCACGCGATAAAGGAATGAAATGATGGACAACTTCATGCAGATCATTCGACGATTGCCCACAGGAGAAGTAGCTTCATCAAGCGTCCATGCAACCCCATTCAAGGTACAAATAAATTTTTATATTCCATTATTTGAAGGACTGATAGATGCAGATGCTTTAGATAAATGGCTGAATCTTCTCAAAGGATATTTTTCGGTCCACAATTTTTCTAATAGGGAAAAGATCACTTTTGCAGTCCTCAAGGTCTTTCCCCATGTTAAATACTGGTGGGGTGGGATACTTACTCTGAGCAAAGAACATGTTGAAAATGAGGTTGATCTCAAAATTAAGTGCTTAAGATCAGACAATGGAGGGGAGTTTACTTCATATGAGTTCAATAAGTTTTTTGAAACTCATGGAATTAAAAGACATTTTTCAGCTCCAAGAACTCAATTGATCTAGGTGGATATTGGTGGACACCCACCTATTCCAGCTGGCTCCTCGTGTCCATTTTTGTTTAGCACGCTCTTATATACTATTGTGTAATTGTGGTTTCAACACTCCTTGGGATGTATGAAGCCCCACATATTCTCCAAGTGGATACGGGTGGCCTCTCGCCTAATCCAACTGCCTTATTTTGTATGTTGTCATCTCAACACATCTTGTTGTACTTTTGGGGCTGTTTTGGGGCCGTAAATGTTGGATTTTTGGCTTGGGGTCAGCATTTGATGCATTAATGTGTATTTCTCTAAAATACCTTTCCAACGAGCTATCATGCGCCTAAAATGGAGGTCGTGTTCAAAATTTATGACCCTAGGAAGATGAGGTACCAAATTACACCAACTTACCCATAGGGCCCACATGACTTTTGGTGTTTCACCTTCTAGGGTTAGGTTTTTTGATGTATAGGGTTTTGGCATTCATGAGTAATATGAAAAGGGCCTCTGGAGCCTCATTGTAATCAATTCTTCTCATAAGGAAGTGCATAGAAACCATAGCTCTTCTCAGAGATTGCTACCACCATTCGAGCAAGTTTTAGTTCTATAGTTTTACAGTTTCAATCTATTTCATTATTTAATAGAAGATATTGTTCACTAGATATTTGTGTTATTATTCCTATCTCTATGTTCATTGTATTCATTCTATTAATCAGTTAATTCCTCTCCTAAATCCAGATTAGTGGTATCAAAGTGGTTTGCTCTTCATTTATTTTTCTTCGTGCTTGTCCTCGATAAGGTCTGGCTACAAGAATTTGGGACTCGAACCAATTGATCCATTACCATATTGGTTGCGCCGATCTAGACAAAAAACCATGGGAGACGAAAATAAATATGATGGGGTAGGAGATCCTATTAAAATGTTGCTCGAGGAAGCCCTCACATGACAAAGGAAGGAAATGATGGACAACTTCGCGTAGATCCTTTGACAGTTGCCCACAGGAGAAGCATCTTGATCAAGCGTCCATGCAACCTCCTTCAAGGTAAAGATAAATTTTGATATTCCATTATTTGAAGGACTGGTAGATGTGGATGCTTTAGATAAATGGTTGAACCTGCTCGAAGGATATATTTCGGTCCACAATTTTTCCGATAAGGAAAAGATCACTTTTACTCTCCTCAAGGTCATTCCCCATGTTAAATACTGGTGGGATACTTACTCTAAGAAAAGGTCCATGGAGGAATCTACAATGTTTATGTTGGCCCCTACATGGGATTCCTTCCGGGACGCCATTAAAGAACAATACTACCATGTTGGAATCTACAAGGACCAGTACACCAGATGGACCACCCTACATCAAGAAAGGGACCAGACAGTACCAAATTTCACCAATATTTTCCATACCCTATGCACCAAATTGGGTATCAAAGACTCTGAGTGTCATATGGTGCTCAAATACTGTGGTTGTTTGCATAGATACATTCAAACAGAAATGGAGTTCCTAGACATTGCCTCCTTGGGCATGGCTTATAGATACATTGTCAAGATCGAGCAAAACTTTAAGCAGAAATGACGAGAGTTTGGATTTGCAAACCCCTCATAGATGAAGTAGGGAAAAGGCAGCCCCAACCCACACAACAAGGGACCAAGTCGATATGGCCACCCTCAGGACAATCCATCCAAGATGCAACACAAGAAGGGCAATGAGAAGATGAAAAAGGAGACTAGAACATGGTGTGAGTACCATAAAATTCCTTGGCACAACACCAACGAATTCCTCTCTGAGCAGCCCCTCATGGTCGAGCTGAAGGCTTCCAAGTCAGAGGTCGATTATGAGTCAAATACTAAAGGAGGGAAGTGGATTATTGATGATGAACCCATTGCAACTGTCGCTACCACTAAAGTCCGGCCAAGTGAACCAGAAGCTCCAGAGGAAGGGGAACACCTCTTTCACTCGCAGATGTGGGTCAAGGGGGCTCTGATTCATTTCATTGTCGACAACGGTAGTTAGAAGAACCTGATTTTAGAAGAGGTTGTCAAGCGGCTGGACCTGCCAACGAAATTGCACCCACATCCCTACAACATCAACTGGCTTTGTCAAGGAAGAGATATTTGTGTCATCCAACAATGTCGTCTTCCCTACGACATCAAGCCTTTCAAAGATGAGGTACTATGTGATATTTCTCCCCTTGAAGTTTGTGATATTCTTTTAGGACAACCATATTTGTGGAAGTGTCATGATGTGTATGAGTCTAGACCCCGCAGTGTTATTATTACTTTGGGTAGACAGTTGTACAAGATCCCATAGGTGGCATCACCTACTGTTATTTCTTTAATCTCTTCTAAGAAATGCAGTAAGGTCATTTCACAGACTGAGAAGTTCATCTTCTTTGTGATCCATTCTCACAGTAAGTAGAAGGTCACTGCCACATCCATGGCCTCTACACAACGCGTCTCTTTGCAGCAGAAACAAGTGAAAGGGATCGTGGAAGAATACAGAGACATCTTCGCCTCACCTACAGGGGTACTGACACACTACCAAGTCAAGCATCCAATTGATATGAACCTCGATGCACCTCTACCTAATGGACCAATATATCAGTGCTCGTTGATGGAGAATGACAAAATCAGGCGTTAGATCCAAGAGATTTTCCAAAAGGGGCACATCATACCCAACTCCTCCCCTTGTCGAAGCTCGATTGTACTGGTGCAGAAGAAGGATGGGATTTGGTGACTCTTCATTGATTACAGAGCCTTAAACAAAATCACAGCCAGGAACTGCTACCCCATTCCCAAGATTGATGACCATCTTGAGCAACTCAAGGGGGAAAAGTTCTTCAACAAGATAGACCTGAAGTCTGGCTACCACCAGGTTCCCATAGAACCAACTGATATATGGAAGACAAACTTCAAGTCTAAATAAGGTCTCTACGAATGGCTAGTCATGCCCTTTGGCTTAACAAATGCACCAACCACTTTCATGAGGTTGATGGATGATGTATTGAGACCCTTCACCAAATCCTTTGTGGTATTATATTGGGATGACATCCTCATCTTCAAAAGAACATGGGAGGAGCACATGCGACATATTCAACAGTTTTTGAGCACTCTGCGGAAACACAAGCTTTATGCCAACTTGGAAAAATGATCTTTTGGCATGAACAGGGTCCAATACCTAGGCTACATTGTTGATGAGCATGGGGTACATGTTGATCCATCTAATATCCAAGTCATTCGTGATTGGCCAGCCCCGACCACACTAACCGAGCTTCAGAGCTTCTTGGGACTAGCCAATTTCTACCGACGGTTCATGTTGGGATTCTCCCATATTGCATGGGCCCTCATCCAAGTGATCAAGGGAGGTGGTAGGGCCAATTTTGTGTGGGGGAAGAAGCAATGAGCATTTTATGATCTAAATCATTTTTTTTGCTCCGCTCCAGTACCCTCCTTTCCTAATTTGCAACAACCATTTGAGATTGAGACTGATGCATCTGACTATGCGATGGGAATAGTTCTCACTTAGCACGAGCATCCTGTGGCATACCATAGTGAGACACTCTTTGATACTATCCAAAAATATCCCACCTATGACAAGGAAATTTATTCCATTGTAAAATCTTGTTGTCAATGGAAACATTACATTTTGGGGAAAGAGACGATCATACACATTGATCACAAGACTCTACAGTTCATATAGACATAGGAGAAATTGCAGAACGATGACCATTAGAAGTGGTCCACCTACCCGCAGCAGTTCCATCTCAGCATCAAGTATAAGACATGTATCTCCAATTGTGTCACTGACTGCCTCATTCGGCCTCCTGTGGATGCACTCACCACTGTGCTCCATTCCTGTGGACATGAAGCATCTGAGTGGCCCCAACTTTATCAGCAAGATCCAGACTTCAACACCACATATCATCTCTTGGGTACAGGCACAACTGTCACTAATTTTCACATTCAAGACAAAATCTTATGCCACCTATTCCATCCCTATGTTCCTACAAGAGAGCGTGAAAAGATGAATTGGGAAGCCCACTATAGTCAGGTGGCAAGAAATTTTGGCATAGATAAAATTGTGTATGTTCTTCAGAAACATTTTCATTGGCCAAAACTTCAACAGGACGTCAAAAAATATATCATATATTTCATTGCCTATGCCATTGCCAATCCAACCATCAAGAAGCAAGGCTTATACACCCTTCTTCCTATTCTCGAGAAGTCGTGAGAATCCATCTCAATGGATTACATGTTTGGTTTGTCGTCCACCAAGCAAGGAAATGACTGTGTGTTTGTGGTCGTTGATCGATTTTCAAAGATGTCCATCCTCACATCCTGTAAGAAGACTGTCATATCGGTTGATACTACCAATATCTTCTTTGACTGAGTTTGGGTCCCCTTTGGGATACCATAGACCATCATCTCTGACTAATACAACAGGTTCTCAGTACCTTTTGGTCGGGTCTCTAGTCTCTGTTGGACACCAAGCTCACAAAATTCACTTCTTTCCACCCCCAAATTGATGGCCAAACAGAGGTCGTCAATTGGATTATTGTGCACATCTTGCACATATATAATTTCAAGCATCCCCATACATGGGATGAGAGTATCCCATATGTCCAACATAGTTACAACATGACTCTCCATAGTTCCACCATCCATAACCCATTTTAGGTGGGTATGGGATTCCAACCCTTGGGACCCATTGATGTTTCACTTCCTCTTGCCACTACATAGACAGGTTCTTCCCATGATCAGTCTGCGATCGACAAAGACACCAAATTCATTGAGTGGATTCATCACATCTGCCAACAGGTCTAGGAGATTTTATAGAAATCCAATGCTAAGTACAAGCAGCGCCATGATCAACACAAGGTACCACACAAGTTTTAGGTTGGTGACAAAGTTTGGTTACATTTGCAGAAGGAGCATCTCACCGGGCCCCATCAGAAGCTTCACCCACTTCATTATGGGCCTTAAACTATCACCAAGGCTATGGGTAGAAATGATTTTGAGCTCAACAATCCACCCTTCCTTGGTCTACATCCAGTATTCAATGTGGACCTCCTTCGGCCATATTTTCCACCGTTATTGGACACCTTTAAG
The DNA here is from genome assembly GCA_010110895.2 of Picea sitchensis. Lineage (NCBI taxonomy): Eukaryota > Viridiplantae > Streptophyta > Pinopsida > Pinales > Pinaceae > Picea > Picea sitchensis. The sequence goes on from SNQJ01S0002286.1 coordinate 60,185, forward strand.
ATCGCAGAACAACTGACACCAATAGAGCTCAACCCTGACTACATGGAACAGGCATCCACTGATCATATAGTGGAAACACAGGTAAAGGGCACTCGCCAGCAACGAATTCAGCTTTATCGGGTTGTCATGGCAGGGAAACTCCTACACCAAGGCAAGTGGCTCACTCGAGGCCAAATCTAGCAGAAGTTTCCTCACCTGATGTGGGAACTCAACACAATGGATACCATTGCTTCGTAAGAGGGGAGGATTGATCCAGGTCAATATTGGTGGCCACCCACCTATTCCAACTGGCTCCTCATGTCCATTTTTATTCATCACGTTCTTCTGTACTGCTTTGTAATTGTGGTTTCTACACTCCTGGGGATGTCTAAATCCCCACACATACTCTAGGTGGATATGGGTGGCCTCTCACCTAATCCAACTGGTTTTTTTGTATGTTTTCATGTCAGCACATCTTGTTGTACTTCCGGGGCTATTTTGGGGCCCTAAATGTTGTGTTTTTTGGATCGCTATAGTCAAATTGTATACAGAGTCAGAGTTTGACAACAAAATGTGTATTTCTATGAAATATCTTTCCAACGGGATATCACGTGCCTAAAATGAAGGTCGTATGCAAAATTTACGACCCTAGGAAGTTGAGATTGTTGGAAGATTGGTTGTTGTCATTGATGTCAACCCTAGTCATGGGTTTTGGACCGCAAGATTGATGAAGGTATTTGGAAATGAAGGAAAATGCACATGTAGATACAAGACCCAGGGATGGATAGTATACATCATGTTGTTTC
>SNQJ01S0002286.1:65135-80751 GCA_010110895.2 Picea sitchensis
GTTTATCCCCCCCTTTACATTTGGAAGTTGTAGCTACCTTTGGAAGTCATTACTTCCCTTGAACAATAACTATCGATTATTTCTCATATATTGTGCATGGTGTATTGTGGTGTATTGATGTAACTCTTATACTATTGTTCATTGCTCATTGGATATAATTGAATGGTTTAAGTATAGGTTCAAAAATGTTTTAAATTGTAATTGATACTGATTCACCCCACTCCCAGTATTAATAGAGGTATCAAATTACACCAACTTACCCATAGGGCCCACATGACGTTTGGAGTTTCACCTTCTAGGGTTAGGTTTTTGGATGTCTAGGGTTTTGTAATTCATGAGTAATATAAAAAGGGCCTATGGAGCCTCATTGTAATTAATTCTTATCAGACTGATGCACATATAAGCCACATCTCTTCTCAGAGATAGCTACCACCATTCAAGCAACTTTCAATTCTGCAGTTTTACAGTTTCATCCTATTTCATTATTTAATAGAAGATATTGTTCACTGTATATTTGTTTTATTCTTCCTATCTTCGTGTTGATTGTATTTAGTCGGTTAATCAGTTTGTTCCGCTACTGAATACGGATCATCAACAAAATGGAGTTGTTGAAAGGAAAAATAGAATTGTCCAGGAAGCAGCAAGAACTATGTTAAATGAATCCAAACTTCCATATATCTATTGGAGAGACGAAATATATACAACAATGTACACACTTAATAGATCTCAACTTAGAGTTAACCATGACAAGACACCATATGAGTTTTGGTTTGGAAAACCAACATCGGTCAAACACTTCAGAGTCTTTGGGAGAAAATTTTATATAAGAAGAGATGATGATAATCTAGGAAAATTTGATTCCAGATCAGATAAAGGAACATTTCTTGGTTACTCATCCAATAAAAATGCCTACAGATGCTACAATATGATATTGCACAAAATTGTAGAAAGTTCAAATGTAAAGGTGGATGATCTAACATCAAGAAGAATCAAATCTCAAGACAATTCACAAGTTGATGAAAGAAGTGTTGAAATTTTATGAAATTTCATCAGTTATTCCTAAGTGTAATTGTATTGGTTATTCCTAAGTGTAATTGTGAAAGGTTTTATTGATAAGTCATGTATTTTAGGTATTTTAGAGTATACATAGAGGTTATATCAATTCATTTTGATCACTCATTGAATATAAGTACAAGAGAGTAGTACACACTTATGTAGGAGGTTATGCTTGGTTTGTGTCTGGGTCTCTTTGGTCTTGATTTCTTGAAAGAGCATTGTATGAAATTGTACATGTTGGAGGAATCTCTACTGAGGAAAGTTTGCAGGGCTTTCTCCCCCTTGAGGGTTTCCCTGAGGATATATCTTGTTGTTTTGTGGATATATATCTTTCAGTTGTGATCCTTTTGCATATTAAATCATATATATATATAATATCATCTCTCTTGAAAAATCAACATGGCATCAGAGTGGGACCAAGCCTAAATCCCTTATAGGAGGGCCTGGGAAAATAAGAGAGATAACTTGCGTTTCGATTCGTTGGGATTGATTTGAATAGTGAGAGAGATGGGAGAAATGAAGGAATCAGTGTCATGAGTAGTGTCACCTGTTGCTACAAAGTTGGCTACATGACCGAAATATGAAGCCATTGACTGTAAATATGGACTCAGAAATGGAAATCCCATCATCGTATCTTCAAAGTATAATGGATACACCCTCATCGAAGAAACTCCTTGGGTGTAATAAATATGGAAAACAAAGTGCACATTATAATTCTTCCAAATCTGGTAGCCTGGTGCATTTGGTTAGTTCCTTTAATTTATTTTCTCTTATGGGATGTGTGGAAGGTGTGGAAGAGGAGGGATATTTGGATTCGAGGACATGCTCTTGTTCTCCACGCCTTTACTAGCCAATTTCTCTTTTTTACTGATTATTCACATATCAACGTATATTCAGGCAACAACTACAAAACAAAAGAGGTGGTGGTCATTTTGGTTAAAAATCAGTTGGTGATTGATAGTGGAAGACTTATGGTGAGTGTGGTAATGCCTTATTTGCTTCTAGGAATGGAATTTTCAGGCTCTACTATGGTGGGGAGTGATCTTACAGCATTGGCATTGAGTATAATACTCAATATTTTCTCTGAGATTCATTCTATTTGGAAAGTGAAGAATCCAAATGAATTATTGAGTGCTCCTCCTCCTGACTTTAATATAGAGACCAAATGGTCTGACATAGAATGGTCCATGGTGTCAAGAAAATAGACATAGACAAACGTGATGAGGGAGACCCAGAGTTGTGCACTGTGGAAATCCTTGAAGCTTAGGGCCTCGATGGTGCCTGTGATCCTGTGCATGTCTACGAATTTGTTTAAAATATCATAGGCCTGGTTTCCTATTGTGGAGTTTTCAAATTTGGTAGATATATCATGATACCAAAAGACAAACTCTACCAAAATTTGTGAAACATTTTCATTGCACTACCAAAACGGTGGAGCTGCCATGTAGAAGGATCCACTGAAGTGTTGCATTTTAAGAAGATTATTTGATAAGAGGGTGGTGCATTGAAATAGGGATCCACTGAAGTGTTGCGAGGGTGGTGCACTGAAATAAGAGTGTGTTCATCCCATAAGTTCTGCGTGCACTAGTTTAATGTGTGATATTTATGTTTGAGGTTGGTGAGCATGGATAAAAAAGATCAGTACTTATGTACTGAGATTGTAAATGTAAGCGCATACAAATATAATGAAAATGCATCACTACAGTAAACTGACCACATAAAAGAGTATGGGGGGATATAACTCCACTATATGAGGTTAAGGGGGCATTGATTTAAGGGGGATTAAACCGAAAGGATTATTATTTTAATATTCCTTAAAAGTACAAAGTGAGGATATTATTATATCCTAAGTCTGAAGGAATGGGACGTGAGGACTTAAGACAGTTCTTAACATGACAAGTATCAAGTTGGGAACATGCATCCAAATAGTTTGGAATTAGTACCTTTTTTCTATCATTAGATCATTTTTGCAATCACTGGGGGGAAATCTAAGTCGACTGTTACTGTCATCGAACCCTCCTATTATTGTGACCAATATTATGTTGTTACTGTCGCATATACCTATACATTGTGAAGCTTGGAGATCTATACTGAAGAAATGAATTTTCAAGGCCATGGGACAATGCATTCTCTCTAGGTGAGAGAATTGAATAGGCGGGGTTTCAGGATCATGGGATATTGCATTCTCTACAGATGAGAGAATTGCAAGAAAATAATTTCTCGAGGTGTCAAACTGCAGTGACAGGGCTCTGAGACTTCCTGTCTAGCCTATTGTTGAATCCATGGAAGGGAAGTGGGGCAGCCGAAGGATTGTTGAGAAGGGAAGGGGTACACTTCTTAGGGTGGGACAGGCATGTGGGGAATGAGAGATTGTAGGCTGTTAGTATCAATTGGTACCTGTGATAAAATTTCCTATGATTGAGTCACTTGTGTATGAGTTACCTGTGACTGAGTTTCTTGTTGACTGAGATAACTTATCTTGGCTAGGATCCCTTACCCAAGTGGAGTTTAGCCCCAGCTCGGGGGTGACCCACTGAAGAGAGTGATGAGTAGTGTGGTCCAAGGCTAGGAGGAACATGGAAGGTATGCACATATTTGGTGTACCTTTAATCAAAGATAAGTGTTATTATGTATTAAACCATGTGTTTTTGTAATAATTATGCATCTATTTCATGAGTTTATTTTGTTTATGTTGCATGTATATTTTTGTTATGAATATGTATGTAATTATGCATTGCAGAATGTATTTTTATGTTTTAATTAGTGTCATAATTGTATCAGAGAAACTTGGTGAGTTGTTTTTGGTAATGGAGACATTACAAAATGGTGTCAGAGTTCAAGAAAGTTTTTAAGTGGCATAGCCCAGTTATAAATATGGTTGGGTATGTTGAAATATGGTATCATAGATGATGACAAGAGAGTTTTTTGTGTGATGTGCCCAGCCTGGGTGGCTAGGTATGTTACATTCCTTTCTTCTCTACATCCTCGATCCCTCCCTTTCTTTTTCATTTATTTCTTCATTTCTTCTTACCTTCAAATTATCATCTGGTCATCCCCCAGTTCCCCTATGTGCACAAATCCCCTTGGCAGTCATATTCCATCGTAATCACAAATTTGTCACATAAAAAAATATTTATCCATGTGCCCAATGCTTTCATAAACCTTTTGCATATACCCTTAAATAAATCTCTCTCTACGACACTATATGACTGGGTACAATCTACTACAAATTATGTAATATAACCCCCAGTATGTATTCAACCAAAAATCTACTGCGCGATAAGTAGTATTACTTATAGAATTCAATTGTCTTTCCAAATCAAGGGTCCAATCCCTTGGAGTTGCAGTATGGTATCTTCCTATATTCTCCACTAATATTTCTAACCATTCAGTCAAAATACTTAGAAATTCGCCAAAGAAAATCTCATGCAACTCTGTGAACACATACCTTTGCAACCATTGTTTGTCTCTCATCTGAGGGTTTCTATTCTCTCCTTAGTTGATTTCTCACTCCTTCCTTTCCAAGCATTCTACGATATATTTCTTAGTCGACCTCGAAAACATTCCCTCAATTACAGATTATGTGTCCCCTCAATGGAACAATTTATTGGTGCATGGTTATAAGACCCTAGGTTCAGTTTATTTAGCCAACAAAACCCTTTAGATACCGACCCTTTTGGAATCACTTGCATGTAAATGAAGTCTCACCCCAGGCATCTAATGGGGTTGTAGGAACCAAGTTTCTATAGAAACTAGGGGATGTGATTCTATCATCATATCCATTACTATTTATCCACCCTGTGCACAATATATTTATTCATATCCTTTGATTAGTTAACACAATTTATTGTGAAGAACCCTTACAACATAGATTGCAACATAAGTAACCCACTTTATCATTCATTATTATTGCGCATCATTCATATAGTAAAAACATCTATGTTAATCATGCATAAACATAACATCCATGAGAAACCACATCAAATGACACATTCAAACATAGGTTTTAATGTGGTTCACCCAATCCTTGGGCTATGTCCACAAAAAATGGATTCTTTATTAATATTCATGCAGTAATTACCTCAGGCATGCACACTATGCTTATAATACATACATCATGGTATAGTTCTCCATCCTACCTAGTCGCTCTGCAGCGCAAGCCTTATCTTTGCAAAACCTCTCTCAAAACCCTAAGTAAATATTCTCACTCATAAGAAACCTAATCCCTCTTTTTCAATAGCCTATTCTTCCCCAAACCATTACATATTTATACATTGAAATAGGGCTAAAAATCCTATGACATCTCATGACAACTTATTTCCAAAAACCCTCATGGTTCATGTGTGTTTTTCCTACCTTTGCACCTGCATGTTTATTTTCCTTCCTTTTCTCCTACATGTTTCTGTTTCATTCCTAATTGTTGTTCTTCCTACTTTTTCAAGTGCTATGAATTCTCCTTTGTCCCAAAAAACTACTCCCTTATATGCTTTTGTGTGCACTCTTTAAAACTTAGTTATTCAAAATGCATGTCCAACACCCACCATGCAACTACCTAATATATTTATCGACCACATATTGAGACATAAACATATGATGGAGTTTAGTATGGACTCATACAAATGGTAGAAGACCTTGCGGGCCTACTTACAAATAAACCCATAATAAACTTGCAACAAAAAACACCACAGTCATCCACAACAATGAAAGACATCCCTTTGGAACCACCAATAAGTACCTTGATGTCACCTCTAAGTATTTTTCCCTTGAAAATCCAACCAGACATACTAATTGAAGTCATTAACCAAACTTAAAAGGACAAACATATCTCACCAACCTCAATGAATTCAATTGAGATGGACCCCAAAGACCCAATTGAGAGAGAACAAGATGAGAAACAAGACCACAATAGAGAGGGTCGAACCCAAACTAATGGTAGAAACACAATAGAGGATTCACGAAAAAGGCCAGGATATCCTTACCCAACTAGGAACAATGATTACATGTGGGGACAACCGGGACCCTAGGAAAGACCCTGCTAGTGGGTGAACCAACTGGAAGACACATAAAAGGAGAAAGAAGAGACTAACCAACACATTGACCAATAATAAGAAGAGTATACAATGGAGGAATACATGGAAGAGATACTACTAGATACTAGTGCCACCTAGGTGCAAGTAGTCTCTTCAAAATCACAATTGGACATAATCACCACAAGGAAACTCATTTCAAAGCTAGCGCAAGATAAACAGTACCAATATGAAATTATGCCAAAGTGCAAAAATAATTTTGACATCATGTAGTATATTATTGTCAATGATCCAAGTGGATATTGGTGGCCACCCACCTGTTCCAACTTCCAACTGGCTCATCTTGACAGTTTTCAGTTCAACGTGTTTCTTTGTAAAGGGGTCATTTCTTTGCAATTGTGGGTTTTTCACTTACGAGGCTATCTTGAATCCCTACACATCATCCAGGTCGATATTGGTGGCTACCCACCTATTCTAACTGGATTATTTTGGAATTTTGCATGTTAGTACATCTTTATCTACTTCCAGGGCCATTTTGGGGCTCTAAACAATGTTTTCTTGGCTTGTCACAGTTAAACTGTAGACAGAGTCAGAGTTTTATGACATAATGTGTATTTCTCGAAAATACCTTTCTAATGAGCTACCACATGCCTAAAATGGAGATCGTATGAAAAAGTTACAAACCCGGAAGTTAATGTACTAACTTACCCCAACGGGGCTCTCGTGACTTTTGGCACTTCATCTCCTAGGGTTAGGTTTTTGGATGTCTAGGGTTTTGGAATTCATGTTTATCATAAAAGGGGCTTTAGAGCCTCATTGTAATCATATTATTGTGAATCAACGTAGCTGTCACATCTATTCTTAGAGTTGCCACCATTCTAGTGAGTCTTGCACTCTATATTTTTACAGTCTATGTACATTTATTTCATTAATAGAAATCATGTATTGTTGTATTTGTCTATTTCTGGCAATTTTTATGAGTATTTCATTGTAATATCTATGATTTCATTTCGTTTCGAAAATAATCTGGATCAATTAATGTCTAATAGCACATAAGGAATTTCCTCAACATGAGAATTGAGCACGATTTTGTGAAAACGATAGGAAATGTTAGTGCCCTGCCAGAAATGGCACAACTGCTAGACAAAATAGATCTTGCAGCACCATTGCACTTGTAGGTAGTATAACCTTTGGATATTACCTAGGTAACGAATGATGATTTAATTTTTCAGCATTTCATTTCCACGAATTAAATTGGCCAAAATCTCATATAGGTGGAGAGGTACCTTATCCATTTGTGAATATATAACATAAATATGCACATTCAACTAAAGGACACTCTTGAGGAAGTAGATGGATTGTGCAAGGAGAAGGTCACCCACCAAGACTAATTTTAATTATTCTCAAGCTTAATTACACAAATGTGGTCAAACATAAAATAATGATATATGCAAATCAAATACTTACAAGATACAACACATGGTCCAATAGATGAAAAGGGGGAAGGAGAAGATGAAGGTGATATGGGACATAGAATTCTTAGTGGAACAACAAAAGATATCCCAAATATTGCAAAGTTTGGATCCAACCATATAATTAGATGATTAGATCAAGTATAAGTTGTAGGAAGCTACCAAAAATTCTATAGATATTGTTGAGGCCAAAAAATTGGATGCTACTAGTAAATCAAAGGGAACAACCATTAGAAGTTATCTAGGGAAGAACCAACCAAGTCCAATAGGAATCCAAACAAACGATGGAGCCACTCATATGGGAGGAAATTTTTTGCAACATGCAATGATATGATGAGGAACTTGACCAAGTCTACCAATTTAGTAGACTAACCCAATAATAATTGCAACAACTTAGACTAGTTGTGCTTGGTCACTTTAATTCACTCTAGAAAATGAAAAAAAAAAAGGAATTAGAATGGGAAGAAATTAAGGGAACACGAACCCAAACACCTGACACCAACCATTCCAATGTATACTTGTCCAAAATGAACATCCTAGTTTGTAAATGGTGTAAACAATTGGAATACATCACCAAGTTCAAGGACAAAGTTTTGGAGGTGATCCTAGATTTGGGTTCGTTGTTTTAGAAGGAAGGAAGCAACAAAAGATGTTGAATCAAGAAATGTCAATGGAATTTGAATCAAAGAGGATTCAACAAGTGTTTTGATGTATTATTGGGCCCCTCATTTTGAATTTTTAATTTTGAAGGATTAATGGATGTGGTAACGAGGAGGACAAGATGGTGTAAGAATAATCAATACAGGTAAATATTAGTTGCACCACATAATGTTGAGGTTGTTAGGAGTAGTAAAAAGAATTGAAATTGGCGGATGATAAGGACCAACACAACAAGTGATATCTCGAGTGAATAATGAAGAGATGGTGAGAGTATAACACCACATGGCCAATTGATGAAGAGAAGGAAAAATAAATACGTCACCTAGACAAAGAAAAGAGTGAGGACTGCAAGTCAATCAACTCAAGGAAAGCAAGAAGACAACCGATCTCGAGATTTTTTCATGTACCTTTCCACCTTGGGTGATTATCTATATATTGTAAAGGCGTATTCTTGTAAAAGTTCGATAAAGGATTGTAATAGTCCATTTTTTACCCCTGGATTAGAAATTTATAATTGTATATATATGATGAATGGACAAGGACCAAGTGATATGATATGTAAACATTGTATATTGAAAAATAATAAAAACGAAATACACCACTCGCTGCAGATAGAAAAGGACCAAATTCATGGGGGGAGATGATTCGATAAGAGAGGGGGCTTAAGGGGGATTTGAGTGGATTCCACATTTCTAATAATCCCATTCCATTTTACTAAATCAAGTTTTCATTAACCATATCATCCTCCTTTGAATTGTTAAAACCAATCATTGAATACATGTAAGCACTTGGGTGAGAGAGTCAACTCACCTAGTTATGACAACATGGGATGAGTACACTCATGATGAGATTGTATCATTGAATGCATGTAATAGGTTGAGTGAGAGACAACATGTCATGATTACAATAATTTTGGGGAAGTGCTAGAGTCAAGAAAGAATGGGAGAAGAAGATAAGGAAAAATTTGAGTAGGAAGGGGGAGCTGATTTTTGGGGACAACAAGAAGAGAGGAAAATTAGAGTTTTAGTACTAAAGAGAGAAATATCCACATTATGTGTGAAAAAAACCATGATAGAGTTTTGTTTTATGTTAATAACTTGGTTTTCATGCCTATAATTAGTTCTTGTTGAAAACTACCCAATATCTTGTGTAAATGCGACTGTGAGCACTTTTATTACAGTTGGATTTCCTAGATCTACCAGCTGAGAGATTCCTATCTAGTCTATGCTAGATGTGAAAATTATGAAATAATAGGCTCACAAAATCTGATACCATGTGAAATTTATAGAGAACCTAGCTAGAGAAATTCACACAGAGCTTGCAAAAATAACTAAAGAGAAAAAAGAAAGAATGGGAGAATGAATTGAGAATGAATGTGTTAATTGTAGTACATGAGTGAGTAATACATGCATGAATAATACCTAATAATAGGTGAGTGCAACATATATGGCTGCATGGCTAAGCGAATGTTCCATAGTTAGTGATCTATAGTGATGTAGACACTCACTGACAAAAACCGAAGTTATATTCCACCTAGTCTAAGTCAATTGTCAATGCAAACCTTAGTTAACTGAGTCACATGTGTGGAGGAGAGAGAGAAAATAATGCATGCATTAGATATTCACCCTCCTGGCCTCATGCATGAGATATGAAACATCCTAGTGAGAAGAGAAACCACTGCATATATGAGTTGTCCTCCACTAGTTAACTGAACTCCTAACTGAAGTCAAACTGAAGAGGGAGGAACCCTACTTTTTTAGAGGTGCCTTATTTTTTAGGAAAAAAGCCTAAAAAATAGGAGACCCTCATAATGACTTGAAAACCTAGGAAAAAGGAATAAATAATCACTAGGTGAGTGAGATGAGTAAATAATATCTCCAACACCACCCCTGAACATGACTATGGTGTAAATAAAAAATGGGTCTCAGCTACAAGGCCATGTTAGGTACCCATTTTACAATGCATCTAAATGAATGAACCCTGAAAAAGAGAAGAAAGAGGGAAAACCTCATGGGAAAACCCCTTGCCCCATCAAAGTACAATGCATCAAAAATGAAGAAGGAAAGAAAGACAGTTGTTAAGCAACTGTGTCCTTGACTCCAAGGAGACCTTGCAATTGTGCAAGTTTGTGCTCATTGAAGATTTTGTTGAAGATGCAGATGTTTGTACTAATATGATGAAGTAGCTGCACTAGTAAGATGTCTGCATATATCCACTTTCTGTTATTAGAAATAAGAAGACCAAATCCCATACCATGTGAAGTTTGGATGAAACTTTGCAAATTGCGCGACCATTTCTGGAAAAACCCTAAAACTTTTTTGATTTTAAAATGTTTATAACTTCACTTCCCGTACTCCATTTCAAATGATTGTTTTTTTGAAATTGGGTATTTTTCCAAGAGTAATTCAAATATCTATTTTTTCTGCAAATTCTACTTAGAAAGTTTCATAATTGAATCTAAAATGTGTTGCCCCCTTTTTTCCCTTTAAAAATATGCAAAAAGACCAAAAATGTCTTCCTTTGTTTGGCCAAATAAAGAACTCTAATGTGATATAATTTGGAGGAGACATCATATCAAATGTATGGAATAATAGGATGTGCATAAGTCTCAGCATGTGGCTCCTAATATGTATGCACAATGTATGTAGAAGTTTCTTCAATCTGAGAAGCTTTTTCTTTCGATGGATTTTCTTCTCATTTTGTCTTGTCAATCTCCTACATACATTCTTCACAATATTCCTTTATCTCGAATAGGACCTTTGATTTGGTCCATACTTTTTATGGATTTAAGAGTGATTCAACATGATACTGAATTTTAGGAGAAACATACATGCAAATACTTCTGAAATTCGTATCTTGCCTATTGAGAAAATCATTTTTTCATCAGTGGAATCAGGATCTGCTTATGTTCCCATGGTTATTCGATATAAACATCTATATCTAAGAAGAAATAGAAACTTTGTCTTCCACTCTAAATAATTATGCGACGTAAGAAATGTTGACGACGAAAATTCCATTATTTCTAGTTGTTGCAGTCTTATGAACCTGCAAGTAAGTACATATGCACCTTGCTCCTAGCAACTTGTGGGCTTTCATACCGTGTGAAAATTATGAAAGAATAGTCTCATAAGCTCTTATACCATGTTAAATTCACAAACAACCTATCTAGAGAAATTCACACCATTCTTGTAAAAAGAACCAGAGAGAAAGAAGCAAGAATGAGAGAATGAATTGAGAATGAAAGTGTTAATTATATTACATGAATGAGTAATAAATACATGAATAATCCCTAATAATAGGTGAATGCGCCATATATGGTTGCATGTCTAAGAGAATGTACCATATTTAGTGATCTAGAACGATGTATACACTCACTGATAGAAATCGAAGTTATCTGTCACCTAGTCTAAGTCAACTATCAATTAAAACCTCAGTTAAATGAGTCACATGTGTGGAGGAGAGAGAAAAGCTTGCATTCATAAGATATTTTCCCTCATATCCTCATGCATGAGATATGCTCCCTTCTAGTGAGAAAATCAATTATTGCAGGTATGATTTGTCCTCCACTAATTAACCAAACTCATAACAAAAGTAAAATTGAAGAGGGAAGGTGCCTTAGTTTTTAGGAGGCACCCTATCTTTTAGGGGGGAAATCCTAAAAAATAGGATACCCTCATAGTGGCTAGAAAACATAGGAAAAAGGAATTAATAATCACTAGGTGAGTGAGGTGAGTGTGTAATATCTCCAACACTATATCCCTATAGGGGAAGGAGAATGTTTGAGGGACTATAATGTAGAGAAGGAAGTCTTATCCCTTAGGTTGCACAAACTAATGGGAAATATATTTGAGTGGTTAGAATCGTAGTAGTCATATCACTGTGAATTTACTGGGTACTGGATAGTTAGAGTGGACATTATCCACCCATAAGAGCTTTTTTTTTCCTTTTGGACTCATAGCCCAATCTTGGGGGTGAGATGTGCTGAGAGAACTGGAGCAATAGAGTCTATGGTTAGGTGAAATGTTCATCATTTGTAGCGGGTTGTCTAAATATTGATAAAGATAAGTTTTTAGCTACTATGTTTAATGGATATCTAGTTTTTATGTTTTATTATGTGTTTATGTGTGTAAATGTTGATATTTTCATTCTCGAAATCAAAATTCTCAATGGATTTGTGAGCATTTTTATCATGTTGCACACATATATTTATAAATGGTATCAAAGTTATAAAAATGTCATTTTAGGTTAGTGATGTGCCCAACATAGGAGTTAGGTACATTATAAGGATTGATATAGAATAGTGCATAATTGTCAATTCAATAGATGATAGTTATTATATGATGTAAGTGAAGTACACATGTATTGGATCATCTTGAATATCAATGAAAGAAGATCCCCTTTAAAAATTTATATTGACTTTTTTTTATATGGTGATGATGTTGTGTATTACTACTTTGTAACCATGTTCAAGAATGAGGTTTTTTGTTTTTGTTTTTGTTTTTTATGTTTCACTTGAAAGTAGAGTAGTGTAATGGAATGGACTAGCTTCTATTTTTATTGTAATGTTCAAGTGTAGGTTGCGGCAATATAAATGATGATTGGGAAATCCCATGTTAGTTAATGCAAGTGTTAGTCATGAAAACAATGTTGTATGGGTCCCATGTTATCTTTTCTCTCAACACAATTCTTCAAGTGCAACCTTCCCCTCCATTAGTGATCTAAATGTGAGAAGGTTTTACTGACAAACTTTACAAGTTAAGTTTATGTATCTTATGCACCGGATCGATAAGAATGTGAAATACATAAACTTTGCAAATTGTTGTGGAATAACAATTATGAAGTGTAGAATTAAAAGAAGAATAACAATTGCATAATAAGGAGAATAACAACAGAAATAAACAAGAGATAAATAGACACGATTGTTAATGGAGTTCACCCAATGATGGATACGTCTCCGGGTCCTGCTTCTAGTGGTGACCGCTTTATTTCTCTCTCCAAATGCTCATTACATCAATAATAAGCTTGCAATCTGCTGCAAAATCTCTCTAATTCGTTGCATACATGATCTCCATAAACAAATTTTCTCTGCTCTCAAAGAGGCTCAATAGCCTTTACAAAAATTTCCCCTTACATTGGAAAAATACCCTTGCTTTTCTTAAATAGAAAAAGGGTCATAACTAAATTGAGACTGGATCCACTTTCACGGGATAGGATCCACTTTAAATCACTAATATCCAAACTATATCCCAAAATATCTTTAATAATCCCCAATTCCACTTTAGTGGGATTATCCACTATAATGGCCACAAAATACATATGGTTTTGAAATAACCATATAATAAATCATTCCTCCACTTTATCATATGAAAATATGAGTCAAATCTAAATATGGACCCACATTCCTTTTTCCATATGGTTTGAATCTGTTTTAAACCCCATATAAAATATAGTGGCACAATATGTGGGTAGGGCATATTTTATGGTTAATAACAAACCATAATTTACGTTTCAAAACCCACTTTTGGCATATGAATAAATCGTGATAATTGTATAATTTTATTTTCTTGTTACCTTTCAAGGACATCAAGTTCTACACTCACATGGAGGGAGAGCCGAGGGACCTGCAACAAGATTTAATGGTGGAAAGGGAAAAGCCTACTACTATTTATGATGGGAGGCTTTTATCTCTAGAGGTTGGAGAGTTCAAATTTGTTCTTAGACATGGAGACGACATCATTAGTCGTCTCTAGTCCTTTCCCTAGGTAGTATCAATGTTTTTAGCTACTGGTTTAGCTAAGAGTGGTTTTTATTCCTTGTAGCTTAAGACGGTCGGTCCTCGATTCTTTAGGGGTTAGTTTTAGAAGGGATTTATTAACACAGTTCCAGGTACCATCATGCAGTAACAGATCGGTGGTTTAGTTGTCTGCCCTCCCTCTTGTTTTTTGAGTCATTCTTTTAGGTGGTAGTGGACTTATCAGGTGTCATGTTGAGAGATGAGGATTTATTGTCTTTTAATAACTCCATAGATCGGGTAGAATGCTAGGTGATTGAGCTCTTAGTGGATTTTAGGTGGTGTTGTCCTATTAGTTATTGGAAGCTTCTAGATGGAAGCCGAGGTCATCACACTAATGGTTGCATATGATGAGGCTCTATGGAATAAAGCCGGTCTTTTCACCTCGACAGATGCATTTAGTTATGGCACAAATCCTATCAACCCAAAGCTGGGAGAAAAGGTACTTTTATCAAAAAAAACTTCGGGTGTAAGAGGTGAGGTTAACTGTGTTTCTCCCTCCACCTCAGTTTTTATTCCTAGTGTTTCTGCCAAAATCCATAGAGCAGGTAAGCTTCATTCAATGATAGGATAGGTTGGTTTATGGAGGAATACATGTTGGTTAAAATTGGAAGGAAAGGAGGATAGGGCGAAGAGTGGAGTCAAAGCTAGAAGAAATTTGTGGAAAGAAAATAATTCAAAAAGAAGGATGGTTTTGGGCTCAAACATAGGCTTAGAAAAAACTTGCAGTTTAGCCCTTTGTGCATTGGTGGGAGGGATTTCCTACCGCTCCTTTTGCAAGATATATTTACCAGATTGGGTGTCGATTACTTGGACTCCTCTGTTAGGCTACATGTCGTAAGTTATTTTCCTACCGAAGGGGTGGTTTGGGTTCCGGTTCAATTCCCCTGAAGATACCCTACTGGTATTGGATAAGCTTTAGGTCATTGATGGAAGCAGCTTAATGATTAAGTGTTGGAGGGTCTCTTTTGATCCAACCACAAAATATTTCCAGCTTCGACATCTTTGGGTATTGTTACTTGGACTACCGATATGGCTCTAGAATGAAAAGGATACGGAATCCATTGGTAACGATCTCGGTCGGTTTATCAAATTTGACGAATTGTCCTTAAAATCTCCAGTCAAAAGAGTGGGTAAAATCTTAGTTGAGCTTGACTTACATTCAGGTTTGTTAGATTCTTTAGAGATAGTCTAGAGGGGTTGGATGGTGTGCCAAAGACTGTACTATCTCAGGATCCCATTTAGATGCAGTCTCTGTCGTAGGATGGGTCACTTGAGAAGGGAATGCAAAGGATCAGAGGAGGAATAGGAGTCTGAAGACTCCTTGCTCAGGAAGGCATCACAAGAATAATCTCCATAGATTGATTCTTTCAAGATCGACACACATCATGTTAGTCCCTAAAGTTGCACTCGACTGGTAAGGGAAAGCTAGGGCATCATTGAATTTATTGCAAAATGTTTTTGAGGGTTTTATGATTTGGTTTTGGTATAATGGTTGAAAACTTGGTCAAGTTTATAGCATGGCATGAAAATCAAGATTAAAACATTGCATATCCAATCAGCTGAATAATAGGTAGGTACATAGATGGAGTAAACCAATTCAAGAAAAA
>SNQJ01S0002286.1:107822-119882 GCA_010110895.2 Picea sitchensis
TCTATTTTATTGAAAGGCCTTATTAATATTGACCTTTATTACATCCGAATATATTGATCTACCTATGTGAAGGTTAGGACCCTAACAAAAACAAGCTATGTTTTTTTTTTTTATCACAATTATATATCAATATAATGAGTTAATTTTCTGTTGAAAAAAAATATAAATAAATCATGGGATGTAATATGGTTTATCCACCATATAATATGGTCTGCCCCTATATCAAATCACGTGGACCTTTTTTAATGGACTTTTCTCCATTTGTTTTAACACCATTTAAAATATTTAATGCCATAAACTCCCGTGGACAAATATTAAATTCGAATCCATAGAGTGTGCCATATTTAAAGGAATGTGCAATTTTATGGATGACCAAGCCATATTATATTACCAATAAATAAAACTGTGCCACATTTATTTACCAAGTGACTCGTTTCCATTGTCGTTAGTGCACTGTTTGGAAGACTTTGGAGGTTCGAATCCCGTGGAGGTTTGAATAGAACAATTTTGACCTACTGTCTTTCTGACCTTATCAGGGTGCCACATGGCACCCTTGGATTGGGCCACATGTCACCCTGTGGTTGGTATGTTCTATCCAGTCAACATCTGACTCATTTTCATAGTCAAAAACCTTGCCAACTCATAAGTCCAGTCAACACTGCCACTTGGCCTTTGATGGTTGACTTTTCCTTGTTTGGGAAAAGCTTTAGACTGCGATAAATTTCGCATCGGACTCGGATTTTCGATCTATTTCCACCGTCGAAAATCTTGCGATGAACATTATGCGATGGTGTAGTTTTATTAAGCGTAAGATAACTTTGATTTTTGAGCATTTTGGAATCCTCCTGGATCAATTAGAAACTGAATATGTCAATACTTAGACTACAATAGACCCCTTTTGGTGGACATTGAATACCCTAAACTATGAATGAGCCAACATTATCCCCTTTTGGTGGACATTGCATACCCTAAACTATGAATGAGCCAACATTATCTATCTTTATAAAATCCATGTATGAGATCTACAAAATCAATAACAATAATAAGATAGGTACAAAATCAAAGATAATAATAAGATAAGTGTACATGTCAAAAAATATATGAGAATATGTGTTTCATCATTTACATGCACATTCTCCCCCTATGTGACCTAGAACACATGTATATATACAATAATTTCAATTTTAAAATTAAATATGAAATTATAAAAACAATACTATTTTATACACATTTTATATGTCACATAGAATACATGTATATATACAATAATTTCAATTTTAAAATTAAATATGAAATTATAAAAACAATACTATTTTATACACATTTTATACATATAGAAAAAAATTAGTACATGACAAAATGGGAAATCGTATATGTAAATGTGTACTTACAAAATGATTGAGGACCATTATTGAGTGATGAGTGGATCATTTTGAGTGATATCACTAATATCAACATTAGTGAGAATGCCCCCACCACCCAAAAATTGAAGTTTGTTTAAGTGATGTTTAATATAAAATAAATAAATTAAATTGCACTTGATGCATAATTTTAATTGAACATTTGGCACATATGAAGTAGAAACAACTTGAATATCTAATGGAGTATCTCCATGGATAAACAACTTGAATATATAATGGGGTATCTCCATGGATATGTGGACAAGTGGGTCACTCCATACCTCCAATAACCAATGATGGAATCTTTCAACAACATTTTAGTTTAATTAAAGTTTGTTCATAGCATTTAGATATATGTTTGTTCAAATAAACATTGTTAAATGTGTCAACACACACGAAAATGTACCTCATCTAAAACATGTGATAAGTTTTTCAAGTCCACTCTCCTTGACATCTTAAATGAATTATTATTTTTCATATGATTCAATTGCAATTAAGAAACATGAAGAATTCCCATTATCATATATCTCTAAATAGGTGAAACATGTGCATCCTCTAATAATCAAATTATTCTCGTAATACATGAAATAATAATTAATTATTGCATATATTAAACCTAATGTTCAAATTTAAATTTGAAAAGTATATATCGATCCCATGCCTTGAACCTTGTGGGCGAGAAGACCATTCCACTCATCTTGGAATCATATTACATAGGCAATGAATTAGGCTTTGATGGTTCATTCAATCCAATTCCATGTTATATTTATCAATAAATATATCGTTGCTCGTGTACATTGTCAAATCAATATCGATCCCCACAGACACAGATGCCAAGACAAAAACTATGAAAACCCTCACCTTTTGAGCAACTAAATATTTACTCTTCATCTTTGCATGTAAAGCTACCACCCTCAGTGGGTGAGATACTAGGAGAGGTGGAGGACAAGGCAATGTAGGGTCCCAAAAGGAAACTTTATGATTATATGTGTGACATTTTCCAACACCATAGCATTTAATGGAAGTTCTATGTATTGAGGCTTCATGTTCTAAAAAAACTTTTCATAAATCATTCTAGAAAAATAATGTCCCAAAAGGAAACTTTTTGATTATATGTTTGACATTTTCCAACACCATAGCATTTTTTTTTTCTATGTAAAAATTCACTCGAATTTATATTAAGTATAAATTCTTTTACATTCTAATGCTACAGTTGTAGCAAATCGAGAATCAGTCAAACAATTTAAAATTGTTCACCATACAAATAGAAAACTGTCTCCCCTGTCTATCAAAATACGCCCAGAAGTGCTGATCCACCCATATCGCTGGAGGATGGCGAACATAAACTGCTGCAAAGATTCGAATCAGAGAGCCATCTATCAAAACTCCCAACTGTGAGAACTATGACACCAAAAACTGATATTACACCCACAGTCAAAAACAAAAAAGCGCCCAGTATGCAGTCTGCGATCTTGGAATGGACAGAGAGCCATTACCATCATCTCCCAACTGAGAAAGAAACTATGGCACTAATCTGAAATTGAAAAACAGTAAGACTAAAGGAGGCTTCAATCTCCTTCGAAGAGATTGTAGGAGGAAACTGGACTTTCAATATCATTATCACAGAGGTAGACAGAGAAGCTACCCACCACGGCACTTAGAGCCCTCTTTGATAGAGCGTCGGCAGCCCCATTGTGAGCCCTGGGAATGTGGAAGAACTGTATGTTGGAAAAAAAAATTGCCAGCATCCTCGTTTTCAGTTTCCAGCCTTCTAAGTGGACAGATTTGAGCTCACTGTTTTGATTAATCCAGTCTAAGACAAGTTTAGAATCTCCCAAAACACAGATATGGTTTAAAGACCAAAAATTTGCGAGTGAAAGAGTGACCCATAAACCCAAGAGCTCAGCTTTGTTATTAGTTCCAGCTCCACAATTAAGGAACCAGTTAGTAGTCCTGGACTGGTGGGCTCTGAATGTGCCTCCTGCCCCACAACAGAGACCATTGGAGAGAGCAGCACCATCAAAGAAAACAAAAATGGTGCCATCTGTCCACTGGAATTCAACAGCTTTGTTATGAATCACCTTTTGGGAGGATGGCTGCCAATTGAAGTTGGAGAGAACTTTGTGGATGACTGCTTGACAAGAGGGAGGCCGTCCCTCGAAAATAGACAGATTTATCTCGATCCAGATCCACCAACAGACTATGGCAGCCAGGGAGACAGGGGCCGATTTCCTTTTATGCCAATCTGCAAAACACTCAAGGACAGAATCACCCTTCCAGACCAAGGTAAGAGACAAAAATTGTAGTAAGCGCATCCAAATAGTCACAGTAAATTCACAATGGATCAGAAGGTGATTTAAATCTTCTATGGCTGAGGTGCAAAGAGGACAGCAGCCAGGGCCCTGCCAGCCTCTTCTTTGGATCGCCTCCCAGGTGAGCGGTCTGTTCTTTAAACAAAGCCAAACAAATTTTTTTAACTTAAGTGGAATGGGCCAATTCCAAAGTTGAAGAAGCAGCGGGCTCGCTTGATTACCGTCAACCATTTGGTGGAGAGCCACATAGGCATTACTTACTGTCAAGATACCAGATCCATCCCCCCCTGCCCACAGTAGAGAATCAGGGAAATCAGCTAGCGAGATTCCAGCCGCTTTCAGAGCTCTAGTATATGAATCCCACTCCCTTGCAATCAGTTGAGGAAGCTGAAGGGCGCTGCTAGTGCACCAGCTGTCCTGGAGAAAAACATTGTTTGTAGCCACCTTAACCTGTGCAAGATAGTGGAGACTATTACTTTCGAGTTGTGATCTGAGAAAAGGCGAGAGGATGGAGAGATTCTCCAGTCCAAGGATCTTGTCCCTACCGAGAAGGATATCGGAACCTGTACCGGGCTTCCAACGGAGCCAGTGAAGTACCACCGGGGAGGAAGAGATCAATCCCTTCCAAAAAGGGGAAGCCCGTTTCATCTCCAGGGAAGGCCTTCTTAGCCAGCAAGTAAGGGAAAGGTTGCCAAGGTACTTAGCAGAAATGACTTTCTTCCAAATGCTTCTAAGGGTAACACCTCTCCAGAAGGAGCAAGCCAGAAGAGTCGAGTTGAACATAGACAGGTTCTTTAGTCCCCAGCCTCCTGCCTTACGGGGGCTGAAGAGAGACTGCCACTTGCATAGGTGAAAGCGATGTTTATCTATCCTGTCATTCCATAAGAAATTGCAAGCAAGTCTTCGGAGAATAACAATAATTTTGTTTGGAATACGCTCAAGAGTCATCCAGTATACAGCCAGCCCCTCAAGCACTGCTTTGACTAAGATGTATCGTCCCCCAAGAGACAGCCACTCGTTGCACCAGTGAGTTATCTTCCTTTCAAAAAGTTCCACAAGCCAACTCCAATCAGCAGTAGTGGAGGCTCTCGGCAACAGCCTATAACCCAGGTAGCAGAAGCCTTTTTTCAAATCAATGAAAGAAAAAGGGATGGTGTCTTTGAGTAGTAAGAGCTCAGCCACCGAAACTCCCCAAAAATGGACCGAGGATTTAGTGGTGTTGATGGACAGCCCCGTAGCAGTACAGAAAACTTGTAGAATGTCCATAATAACTAGCCATTCTGATGGCTCATCTTTTGTCAAAAGGAGAATATTGTCTACGAACAATAGATGAAAAATCTTAATGAATCTAGACACCTTTAAACCTAAGATCTTTTGTTCAGCAAAATATTTTGCAAGGAGCAGGCTGAGACTTTCCATAACAAGAATGAAGAGGTAAGGGGAAAGAGGATAGCCCTGTCGGAGTCCCCTTTCGCTGTTGAAAAAATTTGTCGCTTCTCCATTGATCAGCACCGCAAAGTTTGCACTTGTAACACATGCTAGAATCCATTCAGTGAACTTGTCGCCAAAACCCGCAGCAAGTAGAGTAAGTCTCAAGAAAGCCCAATCAATACAGTCAAAAGCCTTTTTTAGATCTAATTTCATGATTAAAGCCTTCATATTTTTCTGTTTAATAGAGTGAATGCACTCATGAGCCGTTGTTATGGCATCTTGTACTCTCCTTCCTTTTAGAAACCCGAGTTGTTCCGGTGAAAGGCTCTTTTCCAGAAAAGGTTTCAAGCGATTTGCAATGACTTTTGAAACAAGTTTGTAAATAAGATTACACAGGGAAATTGGTCTGAAGTCATTAAAGGAGACAACATTGTTTTCTTTGGGTATCAAAACCAGAAAAGTGGAGTTTAAGTTTTTAAGGATCTTGCCTTTGATACGAACGTCTTTGACCATCGATAGGAGATCCGGCCCCACAAGTTCAAAGAAATGAGAGAAGAACTCTGTCGTCCAGCCATCAGGGCCCGGACTTCTCTCCTTTTTGAAATGCAACAAAATAAGTTTTAGCTCCAGTAGGGAGACAGGCTTGTAAAGATCTGCGGCTTCTAAGTCTGTAACCAATCTTGGGTACATGCTGGCTGTTGAAACTTTTTCTTGAAGTTGATTGGAGCCGTTATCTCCAAGGAGATTTTTGAAATGTGAAAACGCCTCCAACTTGATCTCCTCTTGACCCCGGCGCATCTCTCCATTTTCTCTTTTTATAGTCCAAATGCGTTTTTTGTCCCTGTTGAAGCTGGCCAGTTTGTGAAAAAAATTTGTGTTTGAATCTCCCCAATTGAGCCAGGTTGCTCGGCTGCGGAGTCTCCATGCCAATTCCTCTTCTTTTAATATGTAATCCCTGCGATGTTCAAGCTCTTTTAAATAAGAGGACTGATCAAAGGACAGGGTTGTTGAAGAAGACCGTTGAATAATCTCTTTTATCTCCAGGTCGAGCTTTTTTAGAATTGCCTCCTCCGATTTTTTCTTTTGAAGGCTCCAAGACTTTGTGCGGGCTCTTAAATCCTTGAGTTTCCATTGAAGGCGCCGCTGCGGGTTGTCTTCTAATTGAAAACGAGGGTCTGTCCAGACTAAATGAACCAAATCATTATAGTTCTCCGAAGCTGACCAATGCTGATTGAACTAAAATGGAACAGAAAAAAACTGTAGGGGGCTATTCAGCTTTAAGAATATAGGAGCATGATCGGAGTAATAAGGATACTCCACCCAGGAAGTAGGGAAAGTAGCGGAAGTCAGAAAATTATCGGAAATTAGTAATCGATCTAATCTTCTGGCAATGGCCTCCTCTCCGGCGTGCCCATTACGCCAAGTGGGAACAATGTAGCTCGGCAAAATGTCAACCAAATTAAAGGATGAAAAGAGATCTCTGTAATACGCCCCAATTGAAGCTGACAGAGGTAAGCCTCCCCAGTGTTCGTCTGAAGAAAGTGTTAAGTTAAAATCTCCACCGAGGATAAGGTTAGGGATGGCGAGTAAGCCGCTTGCTGCAAGTCGCTTCCAAAATCGTGACCTGTCCAGACAAGGTGCATACACATTTAAAAACGCCATCTCTTGGTTGATAGCAAGGCATCGACCCTTCAGCAGAATGCCCCCACAAGTGATATAGGGAACCAAATCAAAGAAGACCGGATCCCATGCCACCAGCAATCCTCCAGAGTTGCCGATGGAGCTAACAACCGCCGAAAACCAGGATGGGCAGAAAGAGTGTACAAAATCTCTGGAACTGTGATCAGATGAAAGTGTTTCTTGAAGAAGAATGAGATTTGGTTTGGAGTTTTCGAGCAATTTTCGAAAAGAGGCTCTCTTGTGAAGTCCTCCGGTTCCATGCACATTCAAAGAGAGCACAATCATTTCGAACGCGCAATAGCCTTCAGCGCTCTAAGGGGGGATTTTTCAGATTGTGTAGGATCTGTTGGGGCCAACTGTTGAGAAACAAGCTTATCTTTCTTTTTTCTAGAGCTTCTGGTTTGTAGAGGAGATAACTCTACACCCAGGCCACGCGACCAAGCGTAGGACTTCTTTTCCAAAGTTGAAAGCTGTGACGAGGAGGCTCCCTCCATTGTTGGAACTGATAAGGGTTTGTTTCCCCTGAAGGCTTGGAGATGAGTAACAGTTCCTGTCAAGATAGATGGGGAGGCCTCCGAGCTCATCACTGACAGTAGTAGATCCTCATTTTCAAACGGCTGACTGTAGCCCGGGAGAAAAGCTGGGGACTCGGTCGGCCCAAGGATAGGATTCGGTGAACTGGGCTGCCCACTCTCTTGAGCTGGAAGGGGATGTTGCAAGGAGGGTGAATGGTTCGAAGGGGGAGAAGGGTCAGAGGTTAGGTGAAGGTGGGTGTCGATTACCTTGCTGAAAGTGCAGGAAGGTTGTAAACCCCCTAAGGCTGGAGTAGGGGAAGTGGGAAGGGGAGCCGAGAGCCAATGGAAATTTTTTATGGACTCCCTTTCGGGAGAGGAGAGTGAATAATAAAAGGATGGACAAATATTATAGATTTTGGACGACAAAGATTCCGGGTGACCAGGTAAAGGAGGGGACGGAGGGTCTAGGGGGGTATCCAAATGCTCGAGGGATGGATCAGCCGCCATGCATTCTGGAGGATTGAGGTACAAGTCTGCTTCTTCGGAATGGAGAGACCTTGTCTTACCTGGACAGTTTCGACGGAGATGTCCCGTTTCTCGACATGAGTTGCACCGGAAAGGAATGCCAAGGTAGTCCAGGGGTTGGAGAGACTTTCGACCCCTCCAATCGATCTCCAGGTTTTCAGGCAGACCTGCAGTGATGTCAATCTCCACCAGTACTTTGCCCATCTTCCGCGAGGAACCCGAAAGCGAACCTGAATCAAAGGAGATAAACCTTCCCAAAGTGTCTCCTATAGCTCTGATGGCTTCTTTTGTCCAAAAATGGAGAGGAAGCCCTGGAAGGAGCACCCATAAATGTCTGTACTGGAAGTAGTCCATGTCTGGGTTGAAAGCCAATCTCCAGCGCTTCAGCATGAGACTGCTGCCCCCAAAAACCCAAGAAGAGGATAATAGCAAAGTTGCATCTTCTGGAGTTCTACAAAGGAAGCCAAGCCAGCCTTTTTTTAAGTACAAGACTTCAGGACAATAACCTAAAATAGGAGTCCACTCAGATTTTACCCAGTCCTCAAGAGGGGGTGGGCTCAGTGCTTTGTAGGAGATGCGGCCTACCAGGGCACACAGAGACATTTTGCAGAGGTTTTCCAAACCTACTCCATCTCCTAGAACCAGACTCTTATTTTTCCTGTTGGCCTTCCAAGCCTTGCGACCCTGGTGAGGCACTCGGCAAGCAGAATGAGAGTTCCTAGGATTCTCAAGCTCAGCAGGATTAGTAGAGTGAAAAAGGGGAGTCCTGTCAGAAGTAGTGTGAGTGGATCTCGGGAGAGGAGCACAAGGTTGTGATGTAAGTTCTGACACTACTGGGATCCCAGATAAAGAGGTACTGCAAGTGGGAAAAGGCTTGGGAGGGAGGGTCGGACTCCTTCTTTCAAGGGAGTCCACTTGCTCGAAAAAACCAGTCTGTTTCCAAATGATTTCATCGGTGGGATTCAAAAGTTCTTTGGTCAACGCGTCCATTGCTAAAAGAGATGTCTGGGGACCGCGGAAGGCCCACAGGTTCCACCTGGGAAAGGTTCGGGGCAGGTCGCTGATGGCATAGGTAAGATAGTGGAGCGGTCCCTATCTGGACTAGAGGACAAATAAGGAAGAAAAAACGTGATCCAGACGGTGCAATAGAGACTGTAAACTAATACCGTCAAGTAAAAAACGACTTACTATCTGCTGTGAGAAGGTGAACAGTCGGGTAAAGGTGAACAGTAGTGCGGTCAGGAGCTCGGTAAAGACTGTAGGGTTGCCTGGGTCACCAGTTTCAAGTCAAGAGTAACCTGTATGAAACAAAGCCTGGATCTATGTCTGCCTGGTTCGCCAAGTTTTGAAAAATCCTACCCGCTCCTTCCCGCTTCTTCGCCATGACTACGCAACAACAACGTTTAGTATCCACTAACCTGAGTCTCTGATAAAGTCAACACCATAGCATTTAATGGAAGGTCTATGTACTCGGGTTTCATGTTCTAATTTTTTTTTTTCATAAATCATCCTAGAAAAATAATGTTGTACCTTATTATTCCATCAAAACCTCCCATATGTCCGGAGGAATTGATCATAAATATGGAGAGTGATGTAAGGGTGTTTGAAATATTGAACCTTTAGCATTAAATATTGTGTCCCTTCTTTAAAATTGAAGATAAATATAATTCGTTTCATGGTTTTGTATATGTGGAGTCCCTAAGCAAAAGTTTGAATCATCATTTTCGTTGTTTTGAACAAGGTGGTTGATGTTTTGAATGCAAAAAAAAAATTATATATTGAAGGTGTTGTTGAACATTTTTTCAAGGTGAAGGCTTTATTGAACATAAAATTCTTGATATTATCTTTTAATAATTTTTGTGAGAATGAAGTTTTTATGAGTCTATTCTAAAATGTTGATTTTTTTTAAAACTTTTACAGATAACTACACTCATGGGAAACAAAAGTTTGCGCAAGAGAAAATTTGATTGCACTTGAGACGAAACTTGCCATAACGAATAAAGGAAAGAGCATTATTGGAGAAAGAAATGATGATGATGTAAATAGAGGTTTTCAACAAGAAGTCCAACCAAGTATATGTATGTACATGTTGTCTATATTAAAAGTATAGAATCATATGGGATATTGTTTAGAAACTTTTTCCACTATAGACCATTTATCTATGCCCACCACTTTCCCCTTACATTTCTGCATCAAGTCATTATCCCATCATGTTGGCCATGTTTTATAAACTTCAATGAATGTTCTATGAGAGTTCAAAACTATCTCCAAGCTCTATCAACTATTAGGAGGGAGTTTCAATTCCTTAAGGTTGCCATTAATTTTGGATGGTGGGATGTGCAATGCCATAGAGTTAATGACTAAATATGATCTTCCTAGGGGGACCCCTTAGTAATATTAGAGTGGTAGGTAGTTATAGGGGCATGTTCTACACAAGCCACATGTTTAAAAATTTAACAATTAGAAATTAAGAATGTGTGATTTCATATATTTATAATTGCACTTAAAAACCAAAAATCAATAATAAATATCTTTATTTTACTAAGATTCTCATCCTCACCTTGAGAATTTCCCTCAACCTAACCTTAAACCTCTTGTCGAGCTTGACCTCCAATCAAGCATGACCCTTAGAATGAGCCTAGCCCTTAGAATGAGCACATTGAAATGAGCATGGTCATGTGCCTCTGACCTCTCATGACCTGTAGGTACAAATACATAAATATAAATAATATCATAAATTTGTTAAATACACACATGGAAAAAGATATGCACACACACACACACCAACATAGATCCATCTTAACCTTAGATCTATTAAGCGCCGAGAGGGATCCAATCTCTCAAGGTGAAAACCTGTTTTAGAGTGCAAAACTTGAGGAAATGTTAAAGGTTTGCACCTCTAGAGATTTGATTCCTCTCGATGCTTGATAGATCCAAGGTTAAGATGGATCTATGCTGGTGGTACTATATACGTGTTTTGATTATTGTGTCGATTGATTAATTGAGCCGACTTGTTGTTTATATGTGTTTATTTATTTATATATTTTTTAATGTTTTTTATTATTTTTTTATTAATTTAATATTAATTTGTTATTTTATGGATTTTTTACTATTATTTTAATACGTTGTGTTACATGGACATCTCTCCCATACTAGATTGCAGAGTGCCTTTCGACACAACAAGTAAATTTAAAGAATTTTTATACCACATGTAATGGAAATTGTACATTCATCGACAAAAAAAATTATGCATTTGGATCACAACCCCTCTACCATAATTCATGGTGTGATGAGTGATTAGAAAATCAAGGCGATGATTTATGCCTAGACCCACCTAGGGATGGATGCACACTTTAATGGAATGATTCATTAGAAGATACATATGAAAATAGGACAAATATTAACTTAAAGATCATATGTCACTGATTGAATGCATGAATACATTTCAATATGCATGTATGCACAATTATATGTACATAAATGTACATACCAGGACAAATATTAACTTAAAGATCATATGTCACTGATTGAATGCATGAATACATTTCAATATGCATGTATGCACAATTATATGTACATAAATGTACATACCATAGACTTTGAGTACAAGAGATTTTGTGGATGAATCATCTCTTACAATATTTTCAGATGGGGTGTAAGACTATATGCTCCTTTGTCACTAAACTTTCTAAAAAAGAAAATTTGTAAATAAAGCTATTCATTTATAAGTTTTCATACACATACCCACAAATACAAGTTCAACTAAAATAAATCTTTGGTCTAAAAACATTTTCATTCAAAATAATTATTCAACTTAAAAAGAAAAAAATGTTTGCTAGAGAATTGGTTCCAACAATCAATCTCCGATCACTCTAAAAAAAATTCCAGACTTAATTTATGTATCATGTCCACTCATTCCATTAGATTTAACTATCAATCAAATAATATATTCAACCAACCAAAAGTTAGTGAAGTGTCATTGAACTAACAAAAATATATTTTCAATAAAAATAAAAATAAAAATCTTTTTTTTCCACACTTATCTCAAAATAATAATTATAATCCATATTTTGATAAATATAATTTTATTAATTTAAAAAAAAAATCAATAATTTAAATAAATATTCCAACCATAACTAACTCTACAACACACATATGACACTACAACATTACACGTTTTATCCACAAACCCTTACA
>SNQJ01S0002286.1:120308-136477 GCA_010110895.2 Picea sitchensis
ACTTGGTCAATCCATGGATTGCATTTATGCATGTGACAAGTTTGATGTTAGGTCACTGTTTTAGAGAACTTGTATTATTTTATCGACAAGGTTAATTTTAAAAACTTCCCTTCGCTAACTTAGGTGTTTAGTGGTAATTTTATAGGTTTTAAAAACATGCACGAAGAAAAAATCACCACGTATTTAAAATAAAACAATGGTTGAGATGAAAAATCTCGGGAATACTTTTAATAAAGAAAATGGCTTTAAACTCGACCAGCCTTGTCCACTTATTATAATTATTTTTAAACGATAAAATATTTAAATTTAATTATTTTCTTCTTAAATCTCTTTTTATTAATTTTTAATTTTTTTTCATCATTTTTTTTCCTTCTCGTTATTTTTTTATATATATTTTTCTTTTCTAATATTATTCAATTTAACTTAATTTTTTTTATCATCCTTTATATATATTTATATATATATATATATAAATATATATATTTCTCTTCTCTAATATTATTCAATCTAATTGAATATTTCTTTTCATTTTTTATCTTCCTTTACTTATTTTCACCATAAAATTAATATGTACATCCCTTCATTGAAGTTAGCTAATTTAACTTAGTATTCATATTACATGTAATACATATAACATGCTATATATTAATACATATAACATGCTACACATAGCATGTTATATGTATTACATGTTATATATGTATTACATGTAACATGTAATACATATAGCATGCTATATGTATTGCATGTAGCATGCTAAATGTATTACATGTAAAACAACTCCTTATATACCTATAGATAGGGGACTTTACGTTGTGTTCTGAACGAACTCACTAGATCCCATCAGTTCGTGTCACAAATTGATATCCCACAAACCTATGCCTTCCTGTCCTTTGCTTTTTATGTTCTTTTTCTTTTATTTTATTTTCTATTTTAATTTATTATTTTTTATAATTTTTTAATTCAATTTTTTGTTTTGCTTTGTATTCTCTTATTAGTCCCTGCCAAAGGTCAGGATTCTATCGTTTGAACGTTGACTTGATATTAGTTATGTAGTTGACTATAAATTTTTGTTAAATTTATTCTAATGTTCTACATTGTAAACTTTATATATATATTTTTTATATAATAAAAAAATTAATCTCCGTGATCTCATTGGACAATACATTTGAAGTCTTATTGCAAACTTCGGTCTTCCCACTGTGTTTGTTCCTAAAAAATCGTTTATTTTACATGTTTATTTTTCATTCATCTTACAATCAAGGTGATGCAATGTCTTCATTATATCCTAAGTTTCAACCTTCTTTGTCAGTGCACATTAACACTAGCATAAACACTGCATTAATACTGCAACCTTCTTTGTCAGTGCACATTAACACCTGCATTAACACTGCATTAATACTGCATTTGAATGTCAGGGTCTATTCTGACAAATGCGGCCATTGTAGCTCCACCACCTAGACATCGCCGCTTCATAAGATGGTCTTTCAAGCTTCATAAGATGGCCTTTCAAGCTTCAACCGACACCACTGTTCCTTCCCTCCACCACCTAGACATTGCCGCTTCATAAGATGGTCTTTCGATCTTGAGTCTGCACCATTGTTCCTTGCCTCCGTCTCCACTTCCTACACCACTGTGCAGGCTACCTTCACCATCACCTATACAACACTGCCTTCACAAGAAGGCTCAACATTCAGATTAATCAGCAACAACAATGCCTTCACAAGAAGGCTCAAGATTAAGATTACTCAAGCAGCTGCAATGGACTGCTTTGACATAGTAGTGGATCTAATACTACAAAAGCAAGAGAGAGTTGGGTCCTCAGTCGATCAGATTAAGGTGAGGACCAGTAGAGCGACACCCCTTTTTACCCCATAAAATATCTGTCTTCTATAATGAATTCTCAAATAAGGTCGGTTGCTGACCAAAATCAATGGCATGCACCCCTAGCAATCCGCCTTCGTTAGTAGTCGGGGTTTGAACGAACCCAAACATGTGGGCAGGCCTTTCGATAAGTGGGAAAGCAAAGCGGGCACCCCTGTTGTGAACAAAGAGGAGAAAGAAGTGGACTGGGGAGGGCGAGGAAGCGAACTCTCGCCCTAAACTAAAGCTATAGAATAATTGCAACAATGGAGTCTACTGACACAAGATATGGATTTTCAGCAACCGTTGGTTATGGGTCATAAACCCAGGAAGGCGAACCTGATACATCGATGATCAGTGTTAAGAATATTGAAAGAATAAGTTCAGTTTTGAAACAAGAGATCTTGTTCTTAAACAAGAGTTTCCTATCCTCCTTAGTTGTTGTACCTTGAAATGTTGTTGGAGGGTATGGAACTCCTGCATGTGTCAAATTCTATGTCAGATAAACAGTCGTTCTCTACCATTGCAACACTCCTCGATCGTCCTTCTTCTGCAAAGAATATACACAAACAAAACACATATGAGAGAAGATTTATATCCCATATAAAAAGGAATGAGATTTACAGTATGCTCTAAAACATGGTACAAGAAATGAAGAAATGGACTATCGCTCCTAGAAGTTATAGCGACAACAAGCGGAAAGAAACAATAGAGTTCGCTCCTGTATAACTATCAGTGGGAAATTCACACAAAATTTGGTCTATTTGGGAGTGGTTATTGGGAAGAACTTCATTCAAATACATCCTGGCGAGGCCGACAGACCCAATATTAATCTCAAGTCTATTCGCATTGCCGGACACAACAACCCCAATAACAAGATCCCCTACTTTGGGCTCGTAATACTCCAATTCTTCGTTTCTTCTTTTCCAGATGGGCTTTCGTGTTTGGAAATTTATTTTTCTAAATGAGGTTTCACTGAGCTTCCTTCAATGATGACTAGTCTTCCAAGTAACTTGAGCCTTTTGGGATAAGTAGATTTATGTAGGAAGACATGGGCGAGAGATAGAGAGAAAGGATAATGGGTTGTACTGGCTTCCCTTCCCCTTCCAATTCATGGTCATCTCCCCCCATATTCATATGCAACTTGATGGCCATAGACGTTCTACGAACAAAAACAAAATGACACAGCCCCCCCTACCTCAGCGGGGTCTGTCGACCTCCCAGTCACTAGATAGTTCTTCTCTCTTCGAGCTGGAGCAACTCTTCGATTCCTCACTCGAATCTCCAATACAAATCCACAGGTCCTTATGAACTCTGCCCCGTGCGAATTAACATTGAGCGCGAGCTCTCCCCCATGCAATCACCGGTGGTGACCACAGGCCCAACTCTCAAGCGCTTCATGATTTTGCACTTCGCGGCTTCACGTCTCGCAAAGTTTTCTTGCTCGTCCTTCTGAAACCCGAACTAGCAATTTTTGCTTGCCAGATCAACAGTCCACGGTCCCCGCAATCCAACGGTCCTGATCTCCCCTTCGGGTATCGGGACTTCGCGTTTCGTGAAGTTGGAGGACCGCTCACCTCCCTTCTCCTGATTCTCGATCTTGTGAACTTTCCAGCACCAGATCTACGGTCCATATCCCTCCTAGATCCAACAGCTCAGATCAACTCGCAAGTTCGCACCTCGCGGAGTCTCACGACTCTACCCTTTGACTTCTCCTAGTTGTGAGTCAACGAAATGTTGATCTCTTTCCATGTGTCCCTTCTCGATGGATAGTTAGGATTGTTGTGTCTCCTAACTCTTTGGGTATTCTCCTGTTCACTTAGAAGGGGTTAAGCCTCGTGCACTTACCTCTGGATCCAACGGTTGTTGGTCCACACGCTTAGATCCAATGGCTAAAATCTATCCTCCTCTGCGTGCTCCTCCTGTGTGTCTAGACGTGAGATTCAACGGTCCAGATTTCCTCCTCAATAGCTGATCTGACGGTAGTTGTTTCTCCTCCTCCTGAGCTTTCGCTTTCTCCTGACTTGGAAGATTTCCAATGTTTCAAAGGTTGTGGCCTTTGATTCTTCTCTTGTGAGCCCAATGACTTGGGTCTCACCTGTGCTTCTCCTCCCAATCTTTGGGTCTTGGAATAAGTCCTCTCCTATGCACTCCTTGCGCTTGACTCTCAACCCACTTAATTGAATTTCTCTCGGCCTTATGCACTCCTTGCAGATATTCTATGCACAATGACACTATTCCTCCTGAGCTTTCAACTTTCTAAGTCTCTAAGTGACTCAACCCTTCTACATCTTCCAAAAGACTTCTAGTGCCCACCTAGCACGTTCTGCACTCAACCTCTTAATCTTTCGAACTTGAAATAGTTCGCCTCTCTACACACTCGTGCTTAGCCGACCTTCAACTAGTTGTTTTCAACACTTCATCCGAGTGTTGGCCTAGTGCACTCCTTGCACAGGTATTCCTCCAGAGTGTTCAACAACTCAACTTCCTTCCTAAGATTCAACCGCTCGAACCTCAAATGTCTTTGTCCCTTCCGCTCCTCGAAGGGATATAAGTTCCCTCTTGGCAACATATGCTCAAGAACTTCTTACTGAGCTTACAGAGTATTCAGTAACTCTGTGAGTGTCTCTCCTTGACACTTCTCTTCTGTTTGAACTCAAAACAGAGTTCTCTTGTGCACTCCTTGCACCTGCTCGATGCCCTCCTGGCAGAGCTCTACAAAAACTTCAACAATTCTGTCTCTCTATGCCTTCCTCTGCACAGTCTCTCCTCCAAGGTGTTCAATAACCTTGAGGATTCTCCCTTGAGTTTATGATTCCTCTGGTGCGCCCTCCTGGCACGTTCTCCTCTTAACTCAACCATAGATTTAGATGCACACTCTTTTCACTAGCTCACAGAGTCCTCAACACTCTGTCATGCACTCCTTGCATTTAGCCACAAAGAACTCAGATTGAAATCAACAACCCTTGAACAGGTAGGAAAATATATCTATCCCTGTAGATGGGAACCTATCACATAGATCTACAACATAAAACGAACACACATATGACATTCACCAAATACACATAAACACATAGGAACACATATGCAAGAAAAATTCCCTTTGTATTAATCTCAGAATGTTCGATTACAATGTGTACCAAAGCTCAGGCTGCAACTAAGTCTCGTCTCTCTCCTTATCTCTCTCTAACATGTCATATAATCTAATCTAATGAATCTAGATACAAATATCTTTTACAAAAGAGGGGCTCCTTGAGCCTTTCCCTCCAAGCTACCTACTCTCATTAAATTACAATGAATTACATTCAATTGTCGTCTAGTCTAGATCGGATCTAGATCTTATCATCCTGTCATCCATTAAAGGAGACCCTATCTCCTTATCTTCTCAAAGGAATCGACATGGCTCTTCCATCCTTACAAACATTTAATTACAATTTGAAAATTTGAAAATGAGAGAAAAATAAGAGGGTTGGGGCCTCTCCCCTCCTTGAATGTGTGCTTTGATGTGTTGTCTATCTAGCGTGTTGCTGGGGTGGAGCGATGCTCCTGCATCATACTCCACTGCTGTTAAAAATTCATGAGCTTCTGCTCATGAGCTTCCCATCTTTGTTGAAATCCTCCTGGATCCCAAACTCTCTTTTGAAGCTATCCATCTGCTCCATTGCTTGGTTGTTGTTGTTGTTGTTGCTTCTTCTTCGTTGTTGTTATGGTAGGCTCTCCTCTATTCAGCTTCCCTTTGTTGACTGCTTCTGTTGACCTCAACATCAGCCTCCTTATCTCCTCAATCACCTCTTCCAGCTACTTTGTTGGCTGGCTCTTTTTATGCAGTCTTCTCTACTGCACTCTCTCCTTGTCAATTTGTAGATCAACTTGATCCCCCTTGTGATTTTCTCCATCTCTTGTGGCCTTAGATTGCCACCCTGCTACAAACTCTAGTTCTGCGGTCTCATTACTGAGCTATTTCTCAGCCTCTTCCTCTCACAGATTTTCTTTTGTGACTTCTCCTTGCACTGGCATATTTCCAGCTTCCTCCAACTGCTCCCCAAACTGGAATTATGCTCCCTCTTCTACTGCAGTCATCATCTGTTCAGCTTCCTGGCTGAAATTTCTGAGCAATTCTGTCGAATTCTCTTTTCCTAGGATCTGCATGATTGTCTTCTCGTGGAAATCATCTACTGGATTTAGATTGTTCAACCAATCCTCCAACATATCCAACTCCTTCTCCCATGGAGTGAGCATATTAACTGCATGC
Source organism: Picea sitchensis (assembly GCA_010110895.2). Taxonomy (NCBI): domain Eukaryota; kingdom Viridiplantae; phylum Streptophyta; class Pinopsida; order Pinales; family Pinaceae; genus Picea; species Picea sitchensis. The sequence goes on from SNQJ01S0002286.1 coordinate 126,424, forward strand.
TCTTCCTCTTCTATGGGGGCAAACATCAATATCTGCTCCTTCTTCTCCTCTACGACAATCATTGTTGGTTATCCTTATTCTGTTGTTGCATCTGCAACACGTGCTCTATCCTTAACTGGGCTACTTGGTAGGAATATTTGAATTCCCCAAATCATCATAATGTTCCTCTGATCCTCCTCTGTCAACAATCCTTGCTGATATGAACTCACCTCTAAGCTCCTAAGACTTCTAGACAGTCTCTCTTCACTTCCCTTGCCCACTTGGAAACTTGAACTTTCATCACTGCTCACCTGGCAGTGTATGAGATCATCCACTAATCCCATCTCATTGCCCATCTAGAAACCTAAACTTTCTTCACTTCCCACCTAGAATTTTTTGAGACCCATCTTCGATCTCTTATCCTCATCATCACTGAGACTCTTCCCAGCTTCTGGCTCACAGATATGAACCACTTCCTCTTCACTTCTGAGGCTTTCGACATACCTCAACCACCTCTTTAACAACAGTCTATGTCTTTTGGCCAACAATCTCTTAACCAACCACTTCACCTTCTTCTTCATGGGCCACTCATACACCTAATTCACTTTTACATCCTTTTTCATTTTAAATGCAAGATTCTCCATTCTTTCTCTTACTTCCTAGATTTCTTTATCCATCTCTGCCTTGCTTTCCTATTGTTGGTCCTTGCCTTGACCACGCTTTCGGCCTTCAGTAGCCATCTTCTTTTTCTACCTTCGCCTTCCCTCCTAGCAAGTCCGATGTTCACTCTAGAACTGAGAGCATCTCCAGCTTCTCCTTCACTTGAAATCTACAGACAAAAATTTCCGCTCTAATACCACTCTGACGGTATCATACTATCTCCTTCTCTTCTTGCCTCCCTCTGCCTGTTGTCTATAGACAGAAAGTGTCTCTGATACCACTCTGACAGTATCATAATATCTCCTTATCTTCTGCCTCCCTCTGCCTGTTGTCTATAAATAGAAAGTGGCTCTGATACCACTCTGACGCAACCCCCCTACCTCAGTGGGGTCTACCAACCTCCCGGTCATTGGATCATTCTTCTCTCTTAGAGATTGAGTAGCTCTTCGATTCCCCACTGGAATCTCCAATACAAATCCACAGGTCCTTATGAACTCCAACCAGTGTGAATTATCATTGAGCGCGAGCTCTCCCTCATGCGATCATCGGCGGTGACCACACAGGCCCAACTCTCAAGCGCTTCGCAATTTCACACTTCGCGGCTTCGCATCTCGCTAAGTTTGCTTGTTCGTCCTTCCGAAACATGAACTAGTGAGTTTTGATCACCAGATAAATGGTCCACGGTCCCTGCAATCCAATGGTCTTGATCTCCCCTTCGCATATCAGGACTTCGCGTTTCATGAAGTTGGAGGACCGCTCACCTCCCTTCTCCTGATTCCCAATCTTGTGAACTTTTTGGGACCAGATCTACTGTCCAGATCCCTCCTTGATCCAATGGCTCAGATAAACTCGTGATGTCACACCTCGTGGGTTCTCACGACTCTGCCCTTTGACTTCGCTGATTTGCGAGTCAGTGAAATGATGATCTCTTGCCATGTCTCCCTTCTCGATTGACGGTCAGGATTGTTGCGTCTCCTGACTCTTTGAGTATTCTCATGTGCACTTAGAAGGGGTTAAGCCTCATGCACTTACCTCTGGATCCAATGACTGTTGGTCCACGTGCTCAGATCCAATGGCTAAAATCTGTCCTCCTCTACGTTCTCCTCCTGTGTGTCAAGACGTGAGATTCAATGGTCCAGATTTCCTCCTCGACAGTTGATATGATGGTAGTTGTTGCTCCTCCTCCTGAAATTTTTTCTTTCTCCGGAATTGGAATATTTCCAATGTTTCAAAGGCTATGGCCTTTGATTCTTCTCCTATGAGCCTGATGAATTGGGTCTCACCTGTGCTTCTCCTCATGATATTTGGGACTTTGAATAAGTCATCTCCTATGCACTCCTTGTGCTTGACTCTTAGTCCACTTAATTGAATTGCTCTCGGCCTTTTGCACTTGTTACAGATATTTTGTGCACAATGAAACTATTTCTTTTGAGCTTTCATCTTTCTGAGTCTCTAAGGGACTCGGCCCTTCTGTGTCTTCCAAAATACTTCTAGTGCCAACCTGGCACGTTCTGCACTCGACCTCTTGAGCTTTCGAACTTGAAACAATTCTTCTCTATGCACACTCCTGGTGCCTAGCCGAACTTCAACTAGTTGTTTTCAACACTTCGTCCAAGTGTTGGCCTGGTGCACTCCTTGCATAGGTCTTTCTCCAGAGTGTTCAACATCTCTTCTTCCTTCCTGAGATTCAACCACTTGAACCTCAAAGGTCTCTGTCCCTTCTTCTCCTCGAAGGGATATAAGTGCCCTCTTGGTAACTTATGCCCAAGAACTCCTTCCTGATCTTACAGAGTATTCAGTAACTCTGTGAGTGTCTCTCCTTGACACTTCTCTTTTGTTTGAACTCAAAACAGATTTCTCTTGTGCACTCCTTGCACCTTCTCGATGCCCTCCTGGTAGAGCTCTATAGAATCTTCAGCAATTCTGTCTCTTTGTGCCTTCCTTTACACAGTCTCTCCTCCAAGTTGTTCAGTAACCTTGAGGCTTCTCCCTTGAGTTTATGATTCCTCTGGTGCACCCTCCTGGCACGTTCTCCTCTGAACTCAACCAGAGAGTCAGATGCGCGCTCTTTGCACTAGCTCACAGAGTCCTCAACACTCTGTCATGCACTCCTTGCATTTAGCCACAAATAACCCAAACTGAAATAAACAAACCTTTAACAGGTAGGAAGATCTATATATCCTTGCATATGGGAACCTATCACATACATCTACAACATAAAACGAACACACAGATGACATTCACCAAATAGACATAAACACATAGGAACACATATGCAGGAAAAACTGCCTTTGTATTAATCTTAGAATGTCTTATTACAATGTGTACCAAAGCTCGGACTGCAAATGAGTCTCGACTCTCTCCTTCTCTCTCTCTCTAACATGTCCTCTAATCTAATCTAATGAATCTATATACAAATATCTTTTACAAAAGAGGGGCTCCTCGAGCCTTTCCCTTCAAGCTACCTACTCTCATTAAATTACGATGAATTGCATTCAATGGTTGTCTAGTCTAGATCAGATCTAGATATTATCAGCTTGTCATCCATTAAAGGAGACCCTATCTCCTTATCTTCTCAAAGACATCGACGTGGCTCTTCTAGCCTTACAAAAATTTAATTACAATTTGAAAATTTGAAAATGAGGGAAAGATGAGAGGGTTGGTGCCTCTCCCCTCCTTGAATGTGCACTTTGATGTGTTGTCTAGTTGGCACATTGTTGGGGTGGAGCGATGCTCCTGCATCACAAAATAGAGTGACAACATTCAAATGATCATCTTTGGAACAAAGCCAATTACTTAGCTAGAGGAACCAAGCTAATTGACCTTTGTTTTTGAAGCCTCTGCCCATCATGCCTATGCTTACTGTGTTACAAGAACTACTAATGGTTTTGAGCCTATATCTGTCGTTACGGGTGCTTCTTGTTGATGGGTCACCATAAACTATGAGTGAATCTAATTAGGGAACTATATTTGAATATTTTTTTATCTGTACTAGGTGGTCACCCTAGAAAGTCAAGAGGATAAGCACTGAGATTAACCCTCCGACTGCAAGAGGATAAGCCAAGTACCCATCAAAAAAGGTAAATGGATTAAAATGGTTTGAGTAGGTGGATCGGTAAAATAGGAAGGAGAGGAAAATATAACAGAAGTAACTATAGATCAGTTGGGACTGTTGGGCTATGGATTAATAAGTATCATGAATAATGAAGCCATTTAAACTACATACCAGACAAAAGGATTTAAGTGGTGATGGGAAGAATAAAGATAGAATGTGTCTAAGTGATTAACCATGAAAAATGGTCAAGATGATAGAAAATCCTCTATCGCCTCAGGAATCCATAGATCAGAGAGATGTTACATATAGAAAAGAAGAAAAACAACAAGCGTCTGAGTGATGAACCATGAAAAATGGGCAACATGAAAATGAATCATCTACCGCCTCAAGAATCCATAGATTAGAGATGCTCCATCCAGACAAGAAGAAAAACAACAAGCGTGTGAGTGATGAGCCATGAAAAATGGGCAAGATGACAACAAATCCTCTACCGCCTCAGGAATCCATAGATCAGAGAGATTACATCCAGACAAGAAAAACATAAACTATTTGATGAACCATGAAAGATGGGCATGATGAAAATAGATCCTCCATCGCCTCAAGAATCCATAAATCAGAGATATTACATCCAGACAAGAAGAAAAAAAGAAAATATCTGATGAACCATGAAAGATGGGCATGATGACAACAGATCCTCCATCGCCTCAGGAATTCATAAATCAGAGAGATTACATCCAAACAAGAAGAAAAAAAACAACGTGTAAACTAAGAAGACGATATGATAAAAATATTTCAAAGGAATATTCAATAACGTAATATTTACAATTCAAGCCCTCAGGCATACAAACTGAAAATATATAGAGCCCCACTCCTAAAACTCTCTCGACTCTCTAGCCTCTGAAAACACACCTTTCAAAATATTAAACTGATCTATTTATAAGCAGATAAGTCTAAAACTTCTAGGAGTGTGACCTGGACATCTCATTCAAAGATTTTCTTTGTGCATCCTTCTGTCGGACTGTGTGTGTGTTCTCCTGTCAGACACAAGCTCAAACCAGTATGGGCCTGCAGGAAAAATCGTCCATCGTGGTACTTCGGGAAGATAGTTCTCCCTCCACATCCAAACCCTCCATGCCTTCTATTTACGGAGTGATTCGAAGTTTCAACCACCACTCCTTTTTCATTAACTACTCTTTTCCTCGGGATCGGGATGAGGCTCAATGCCTAGGGGGGCGCCACACACTGCTCTTGTATTTGACGTTATATAAGCATGTTATTGCAGGGATGTCAAAGGTATTTTGGACCCACACCACTTTTGAGCCCGCAATCCACCACCTTCTGCCATGTTTCTCTTTTGCCACACCATGGTTTCAATTGCGGGACCGCTCAAGAATTTTATTGCTCAAGCATGTTGTGTCCCCCCAATGAAGTATGACCGTTGATCTGGTCACGATCTGTGATCTAGGTGCACCTGTTATTTTAGCACCCCCACAAAATATTATCTATCTTTCAACTATAGAATCCTTCTAATCAAGCTTAGAGATGGTGCTAATTTTGGCGCTGAACAAGAACACTTCCCGGAGGATGATCTCCTGAAGCTGATGTGGCGACCTGACGTCACTATGCTGACATGTCGTGGATGGAGGGGTGACAAGTTTCACTCGAAATTAGGCAGATGACATGCCAAAAAATGCTTCAAATGAGTTCCATGTGTCAACACTAGATGGATGCAACGCGTCTGAACTAATGGGTGCCAAGTGTCTTCGACACTGCGGATATGTAGAACTGGTATAAATATCAGAGTTAGTATAGGCCCGGGTGACATGGTGAACTGAAATGAGTGTTGAATCTTGGAAGTGAACCACGACTGTTGATCTGAGAAGGACACGCGACAAAGATCTGTAGACTTCGGGAGAAACTACTTCATAGTAAAACGAGAGCGGGGAATTTGAAACTCCTGAAGCCCATATTCCCGAAGTAAATCATGACTATCTGATGGAGAAGGACCCTTGGTGCTTGATCTTTAACTCCGAGAGAAAACACTCCAGATGAAATCTAGAGTGGAGAAGCTAAAACTCCTGAATCCTGGATTCCCAAAGTAAATCATGACCGTCCGCTGGATGAGGATGCATGGTGCTTGATATGAAACTCTGGGGCTTCTTCCTAGCCACTAATCCTCATGCAATTTTTAAAATCCAATTGTCTGAGAGTCGTTGATCTGAACTGCTCCTGGGATCTCTGACGCTGAAACATGAACCTGCATGATGCTTGTATTTCAGGCCCGAAACAAGTTTCTTTTGAATGTTTTGTTTGGGCGTTTCTTGCGAAGACCGTGGACTTGGATGACCTGCTTCCCTTGACAACTATATGTGATAACATGTGGCTCCACAAGGGATGGCATACTCCTTGTGAGCTTCCAAGTGTTACACATAAACTTATCAAATTCTTGTGAGTTGTGGTTTCTACCTATGTATGTAATTTTTCCTATTTTTCCTCCTTTTCTAGACCCGATCATAGGTTTTTCCTCTCGGCTTGTAATTTTCTGTTGTTTGTCTTCACCCGTCTGATAGACCTTTTTTTCATTGATTCGCTGCCTAAGAAATATCATCCCTAAGATTTTATGTTTTCTCTAAGGTCGACCACTTCTCTCCTTATATCTGTCACTGATCCTTTTGCTTTCCCGAGCCTTCAGCTAGCCACCCAAGAATTTATTTACATAGGCCGTAGTCATTAGCATAAAGTGCAACACTTAGAGTGGTTTGATATGGAATCAAATCAAGAGAGAAAGAAAGATAATCTTTCAGCGGTGAAGATCCATTAGGCAGATCAGATCAACAACCATCGGGCGATCGGAAACGTAGAGTTACACGACGTATAGCATCATACAGAGTTCTAAAATCACAAGGCCATCCTAGCCGTCGATCCTGGGAAGGACACATGGCACAAGATCTGAAACGCAGAGAAAGTATTTTCAGGAAGGCCGAGGTGAGAAGTATCGATGGTCCGAGGTCCTGAAATGTCGATATGATCTGGTTCATCTGATGCAAAGAGACACGTGTAACCTGATACGAGCGATCATGATTTCGCGACTCAGAGATTTCAACATGGAATACAATGGAAACTCGTGAAACACAAAATCCCGAAACACCTGGGAATTAGGCCCACGATCAAAACCCAGGGGAATATGGAAAGTACGGCCAAAAGAAAGGTAGGCACCTGATTGAGCGGCGAGCGGCTAAGGTTCTTCGAGGTGATGACCATGCCATCATATTCAAGGCAAATCCGACCATTGATCCAGATGGGTCGTTTCGCGATTTCAAGCATCGAGATATTTGAAATCAAGGGGAGTGAAAACTACCGAAATGAGAAATCCCGAGAGTTCATATGGATAAGCACAAGGTCACGGCCCGCGGTCGCGTGGGGAAAGGGAATGGAGCTGCGCAAAATATTGAAGCACCCGTCTTGGTCTCTGCAGGAGATCTGCATGGTTTCAAGATGTCGAGATCAATTGGAAGGAGTCGTGGGCACCACCTAGAACATTCATGGGTGTCAAGCCTCACCCTGATCCTGATGAAAGTAGTTGATGAAAATGAGGAAGGTGGTTGAAACCTTGTTTCACCACATAAATAGAAAGCATGGAAGAACTGGCCATGGAAGCAGACTCTTAGCCCAAAGTTCCCCTGTCAACGAACTTTCCTGTAAATCCCATTCTGATCCGAAATCGCGTCTGACAGAAGAATGCATGTAGAAACTGACAAAAGAAGATGCAGATGTAGAGATTTGATTGTAGTGGCCAGGTCATGATCCCGATGGTGGTAAGATGTTATGAGTATAAATACTTAGTTTTATTATTTTGTTAGGGTCGATGGTTGAGCCATGCTCCCGATTTGTAAAGTTTTGATGAAGCCTCTGGTTCTCTAGTTATGTATTGCCATTTGAGACTTCTTGCTTAATGACAAAAACTTTATTTTCATCTCTTTTGCTTCTGATACTAAATACCCGGGCATGGATGATCAAGTCAACTTGTTGTGACTATATTGTAATGTATGTTTGATTGCAGTATTGTTATGGCATTTTCATTTTTCTGAAGTTTTGGATTCAAGAGGATCTTGTATTTGAATCTTTTCCTCCTTAGGCTGCTGGAAGACTGGATGTCCATAGCAGACCCCTACATTTTTTCCCCAAGTTCTTCATCCTACTCACCCTTAATACAACTTACTGACTGAAGTTAGGTCAAGACCTCACATGTTCTCGCATATCAACCCATTTTTTTGAGTTAAAACGATATTGTTCTGAGTCTGCGTCCATTAGAACCCCTTAAATATATTAATTGTGACATAAAACTGATGGGTACTAGGATTACCTCTACCACAATCCAGAGGTGACTTATAGTACCAACATTTATGGTGTCGTTGGAGGGGATGAATTGAAGATTTTCCCTGGGATTGAATGACAAATCTCACTGGTTCTGAAGGTGCATCGAAACTTAGTACGTCATTTAGTATTCTACCAACTCATTTAGTATTCTACCAACATCTTGTCAACCACCTTCCTTGTGATTGCGCAGGCGTGTGCCTCAGTGTTTTGACAACCTTCTTCCTCAACACATAGACAGACTTGACCCTCTGCGATTCTTCTTGCCATCCCTCAGCAATTGGATAACACTCTAGTGCGTCTTTTTAGCTGGTCTTACCTATGATTTTTTCCCTAACACTCGACATTTCCCTTCCCTTTCTCCTTTCTCCTAGGAATTCTTGCACAGTCTTCAACTGACAAGCGGTTCTCACTCTAACTTTAAGGGCTTCACGTGCAGTGTATTCAGATGTTTATCATTTAATGCTCAGCGTTACTTCTAGCACTTTCAATACTAACAAAACCCATTTATATATGATATTTTTAATAGTTATATATTATAATGTAGATAATATAACCATTTGGTGATGGTGATGATTGAGGAGATACATCAAGATAAAATTGGTTGTTAAATGGTGATTAATTGATTTATTTTAAATAGTTTGTTTTTATGATTGAATAACTAAATTTGCAAAGAAATCTTCGCAACTTTTTAATTTTTTCGGAGTGAACAAGTTATGAACATAATTACTATTACAAGCATTGTAAAATTAATCCCTAATGTGTGCATGAGAATTCTATCAGAAGCTGCCATTTTTGTGTAGATATAGAGGAATCGATAATAGAAACTACTTTTCATCATGTTCTTTCTTAGTAACTCATGGATATATACAACATTTAAAGAGTGGGAAATTGAAGTGAAATTATAGAGTGGGTTTGCTTGCTTGATTGCAACCGTGTTCCAAAATTGTGTGGAAGGAGCGACTGAGTGACTTGGACTGAGTATACAATTGTCTTTATTTATTGGTGTGGTGTAAGGTGTACGTTTTGTGTCTTTACCTTCGCAATAAAATCTTGGTCATCCGAGTCGAGTGACTTGATCCTTGAGTAAAGAATTTTATCCCTTATAGTACCATTGTTATGCGAAATCCTATTGATAAATTCTCTTTGATGTAATTATAATAAATTCTCATTCTGTGCAAGTATTCCATTCATTTCTTATTCTATGTATTTGTTATATTAATTTCTTATTCAATAGGGTAGTTATTTTGCTAATGGTGAATCCTTACTCCATGTAATTATAGTAATAAAAGGTGTGACCTAAGTAATAATTATTTTTCAAGAATATTATATTGATAATGCCCAAACATGTTTATTTCAGGGGATAATATTGTTACGATGATGAGTTTGGCATATGTTTACTTTAGAAACTAGAAATCTTGTACGCCATGACTAGTTATGAATGTTGTGCGTTGGGTTATGTGCTTAGTTTTCTTCGCGCTTTGACTTAATATGATTAGACTAATGCGCATGAATGTACTGGGTGAATAAATAGTTTCTCTTGTCGCTTTAGTATGCGATGTATGATTATGTTAAGGTTGATGCTCTTGCGTCCTTGGTTGTTGATTTACCCTTTTAAGAGCGCCATTTAATTGTTATTGCCAAGGAATTAATGACTAGTTCTATTGCGCCTTGAATTTTCGATGTTGCATGATTGGATTAAAAGTTAGTTACTAATGTGCCTTTGATAGTATTGAAGTATGATTGATTTAGAACAAGTTTACCTTGCGCCATGAATTTAAATGTTGATGTATGATTGAAAGATGATAATTGCACTTGCACCTTGATTAAATGATGTTTAAGATTGATTGATCTAGTTAATATTGGACTTTATTGTTAACGTTATTGTCCTATTGCTTAAATTTTTTATTTTACCTATTATACATCGTTCTTGTGTCGTAACAATTAGGTCAATACAAATGGTAAAAAGCCTCTTTTTTTTTTTAT
>SNQJ01S0002286.1:175541-209699 GCA_010110895.2 Picea sitchensis
TAAATGTAACCCTTACTACAAGGTTTGTATGGTTATACTAGTAGTGCCAACTTATATACTGTAAGATGTAATATCGAAGCTAAGTTACATGTTTCAACTAGTGTACTTACATCCTCATTACGAGCTATACACTAATCATTACACAATATCCAATACTTATGGGATTAGATATAGGTATAAACACTAGTATCTAGTTATCCTTACAAGGGTGTAATAGTGTCGATTATGATGAAGATTATGGAAAGAGATATACACTATCATTACCGTACCTTATATGTGTTATACTTTATACAAGTGATTACATTTATGCTTGCATTATGTCATTGTGTAATATCCACATACACAGATTACATATATTACAAGGGTTGTCCAACTCAACTTATACTGCAATGTAAGCAGTAAAAATGGGACCTGATCTGGTTATACAATGATTATAACTTATAAGGAATACATGTTACAAAGATTCATCATGTTTACTATGCGGTAATCGGTTTCAAAGTATCATATAGAAATAACTTATACTTGTATTGAGCTTCATGCTTCTTACATATAATGATATGTTTGATCAGTAGTTACAACACGTACTCACTCAAATTACTAGAATACTGGAACTAAGCTATGTTTTAAGGTAACCTTTGTAATGGGAATCAAACACATGGTATAAGTACTGATTAGTGTTGGAAAGTGATAAGTCTAGCCTGTAGTAAACACGATGGTTAAGTAAGAGTCATAGAACATGTTACAAGATAAAGGCGATCATGCTTGGATACCATCATTATTACTAATAATGTTGATAAGACATGGTACTTAAGCTCTCTACATGTTATTGATCATCATAAATCTATGTTCCTTACTCCTGTAACATGTGATTCTGAATATGTCACCTCTTCATTATCTATGGTATTAACTTAGTTGTTATATTGGGTTTGAACATACATAATATACCTAAGTTGTTATTCTTATCAAGTATGATACACAACGTTCTACTGCATGCTTAGTCATTCACTAACGAGGCACTAAAATTTCAAACATTATTTATATTTACCTACAAGTCAAGATATAGAAATTTACATATAGCAATGCAAATCCTTCACCTTACAATGGACATTTTGAGAGACCGAGACTATTAGGTTATGGCCACTTCTACTATGATTTTCAAGGATGTTATTTATTCATCAATTCATCTACAAGAAGAGGACATAAACCGTGCATTGTTGTCATTAGTATTGCTTACTGCAGAAGAACCTAGTGATGGAGGGTAACCACAAGAACACTAAAAATGGTCACCTTTGGTAGGTAAATGCAGAGAAAACGTGTTCAAAATGTGAGCATTGTGCACTGCAAAATAGACTAACACAACACCAATACTACTTACTATAATATTGTAGAGAATGCAATGGAAAATGGAGGTGGGAATGTAAAAAACTAAAAATAACAACACCCTCAACTAAATTACATCAAAAGAATAAGTAACTGACTGCCAAACCAACTAAATAGGAGCATAATTACAGATTCATTTCATCAAATGAATAGGTGGATGGGGTTTTAGGTTAAAGAACAACAATCCATCAACATGCCCACAAGTAATTTATTAGACTTTCTATGATGATTTATCATATCTCCATGGGAAATCATAGGAATCCAATCACCAATTCCGATTATTCATCTCCTTGATGCACTTTGGCATATTCCTGTGTGACTTTTGAACATAAATTAATACCCAATTCCTATTTTGTGAACACCAATATCTTTCCTCAAAAAATCTCAGTCCATCTTGTTCTCTACCATTAGTAATAGATGTAGTGTAGCTCTAGGAGTCCTCACTTGTCACATATTTTCTACTTGGGGTTTAATCTCTTAAATTTCTCATGATATGATCATCCACAATTTTTTATTTTATTTTTTATAAATTGATAATAATCTATATCTTTGCTAACTTGCAACATCACAATTGCTTGAATTGTGAAAATGTTCCCCAATTACTTCCTTCAATAATGTCTTATTAAAAAAGCATTACAATGCCATCATTGACACTAAATCCAAATTTCTTATCCATTGTAAACTGTTAGTCCCTAAATTTTCACTTGATTGCTAAAGGGTAAGCTAGGGATTCATCAAGTTATTGCAATGGTTTTATGGATAAATATTTGTATGGGTTTTTAGCTTATTTGAAGGATGGGATAAAAGTAATATAATGATATCAATACCAGAAATGAAAGATCAAATTATTATCTCATTGGCTTAGTAAATGGTAGTCAATTTGATGAATTAAAAGGAAAATTTGTAAGGCAAGAAACAAAAAATATGTAAGTTTTCAATTTGTCCACTATGTTAGCACTAGAAGTCACCTTTGGACTGCAGCATGGGTAAGCCCAGTACCCATTAGTTTTTATGTTACAATGAATAAATTTAAGGGGGGTCTAATGTATGCAAACTCAAGATAGTATCACTTTAAACTGGGCTAATATGCATAGGCAGATGAGGTCTTGATCTAACTTCAGACAGTAAGTTGTAGTATGGGTGAGGAAGGGGTAGAACTTGAGGAGAAAATGTAAAGGACTGCTATGGACATCCGGTCTTCCAACAACCTAAGGAGGAAAATCTTTGAATACAAGATCCTCTTGGATCCAAATCTTTAGAAAATTGAAGACGCTGTAACAACACTGCAATCAAACATACATCACAACATGATTACAACAACTCGATTGGATCATCCATGCCCGAGCCTTCAATATCAGAGGTAAAAGAGGTGGAAAAGAGGGATGACTATCATTAAACAAGAAGTCTCAAAATGCAATACATAACCAGAGAACCAGAGGCTTTACTAAAAATTTACATGCAAGAGCTTAGCTCAACCATCGATACAAAACAAAATGGAAAAAATGCCTACATATAATTTGAACTAGCTCCGACTGCCTGAGGCGATCTTGTCATGCTTTCAAATCTTTGCATTGATGAGCTTCTCTATCAGGATGCGCATGCAGACATTGGTCAGATTGCTCATGCAGTCTTCTATCAGACGCAATCTCTGTTAGTCTGGATTGACTATCTGCCTCTACATTTGTCCTTTTCCAGATTTCTATTTAAGGAAGGAGACGATGTCTCACCCACCTTCCATGTTTACATTAACTGCTTCATCAGGATCTGAGTGGGTAGAGTTAACACCTGCAACTGGAAGACGTGGCAGCCTTCCTTTCGCCGTCTATGCTTTGATGGGTGTTAGCTGAAATGACTAACAGACAGACAAATGATGCTGACGAGAAGGCACTGGCGAGATAACTGGTGAAAACTCAATGAGCTATGGCGTACACTCGACGACCAGGTGGACAGTTATAAGCGGTGAGGTGGTGACCGGGAAAGTGTAGGTGACATAATGCGGATGCTGAAATGTAAAGGCACAAAGGAGAGGAGGCACGGAGAAGTGACATGGAAGAGGAAGGGAAGATCCGGTGGCTGGATGAGGTGCGGATGATCAGTCCATGTAGAGGTGACGTGGGAGACATATGGAAAGAGGTGAGAGGTGGAAGAGGAAAGGGGATATGACATAAGTGTGAGTGGAAAACACATGGTAGGAGGTAAGAGGGTGAGGCCCGGAGGTGGGATAACGAGTGGAGGACAGGTGTGTGGTAGCAAAAGGTGAAGGGGGAGCAGGGGATGCAACAGGTAGAGAGAAATACAGAGTGGGGAATATGTATCAACAAGAGAGGAAGGTGGTAAGCGACTTGCTCAGAGGGGAGGGGATGCAACAGGTAGAGAGAAATACAGAGTGGGGAATATGTATCAACAAGAGAGGAAGGTGGTGTTTATCTGTTCAGAGGGGGAGGGTAAGAGGGAATGAGTCAGAGGGGAGGGCTGGGGCTGGGGGGGGTCCGGGAGCATCACAAGGAGGAGGCGCCATTAGTGCAGGTCTGCGTTGTAAAAATACCACACCTTTCTCTTTAAAGGTAGAATATCCGGGGTCTGATATGATCCCGGCACAGAGATCTAAGCATGCATATCTCAGCCGATCAAATCTACGCTGCCCTTAGCATAACACGCCCGGGCACTAAAAACTTAGGATAAGCCCGTTTTATGGGCCTTTTGCCCGCTTCTTGTCACCTTTTTGCCATGGTGTTCCTTCCTAAGGGAAAAAAACCCCTTTAGAACCTGTTTGATAAAATTTGGGTCCATGGGGGATGGCCTGCTCCCTGTGAGATGCCAAGAACTCACAGCTTCAATCGACTTACTGTTGGGTTGTGGAGTCGGCCGATAAAAAAGAAATAAAATGATATTTACAATGCCACGGAGGAGCCATGCATGGCTCAAGCAAAGAATTTTTTAAGAAAATGCCCATTAACATGGCCACCAAAAACTTCATCCCCCTCCAAACTCTGCAACATGTAGGTGTTATTTGGAAATATCTCAAAAATTTTGAAGGGTCCAATCCAGAGGGATTCAAATTAACCATGCTTGCCCTTGTCCTGTTTGGATGCATCCCATTTGATTACTAGATCTCCCAGCTGGAAATCCTCTTTACTACTCTTCCTGTCAAAGGCCTTCTTGATATTCTATTGATGTTCATGTGTTTTTTCCAACATCTTCCTTTTAGTCTGCTGCACTTCTACCAGCTACTGTATTCTTCTGATCATATCATCAGGCTCCCCTTGGTAGTCTTGGAATATTTTTTCCACAGGCAGGGAAAGATGAGAAGGAAAGATGGCCTTAGTCCCATACATAAGATGAAAAGGAGAGATACCCATAGATCTCTTTGTTGTCACTCTATTAGCCCATAGGGAAAATTTGAGCTTTGAATCCCATGCTTTCTTGTTGTCTTCTAACAGTCTTTTGATAGTCTTTATAAGGATTTTGTTAGAGAATTTGCTAGTCCATTGCCTTGGGGATAGTAGGGGGTGGAGTGGATCAATGAAATTCTAAACTGATCACAAAATTTGACCAATGGCTCGGCCTTGAAGGATGCAGCGTTGTCAGTGATGATTATGTTCGGACAATGAAACCTTTCCATAATATCTCCAAGGAAACCAATGACTACTTTGTGAGAAGCATTCCTTGTGGGAATAGATTCTATCCATTTGGTGAAATAATCTATTGTAGTTAAGATCCATCTATGTTGACCACTTGAATTAGGATTAATTTCCCCAATAAATTCCAAGCCCCACTGCTGAAAGGGTCCTGCAACTACCACAGGTTTCAATGGTAGAGACTTGAGTTGCTGCTTCCGAGAGAACTTTTGGCACTTAACACAAGCCCCAATATTTGCACAGACATCAGTGAATAGGCTAGGAAAAAAGTACCCAGCCCTGAGAATGTTATAGGCTGTGTTTCTCCAGAAGTGATGTCCCCCACATAGGCTGTCATGAAAATCAAACATAATCCTTTGGGCTTCTTGTGGGTCTAAACATCTCAGGAGTACTCCTAGAGGGTATTTCCAATACAAGATCTGGTCAATAAGGAAATATATCATTTCTTTGAGATTTAAGTCTCTAGCCTTGCTCTTCCCCATTCCATTAGGGGGCCTTAACTCTTGCAGAAAAAATATAAT
Source organism: Picea sitchensis (assembly GCA_010110895.2). Taxonomy (NCBI): domain Eukaryota; kingdom Viridiplantae; phylum Streptophyta; class Pinopsida; order Pinales; family Pinaceae; genus Picea; species Picea sitchensis. Next base: position 181,081 of record SNQJ01S0002286.1, read on the forward strand.
GTCTTTGTACCAAGCACATTCTGCCAATGGAGGGTTGTCCTGAGAACTTTTATCAAACAACTTAGCTTGCTAATTTTTTGAGAAAGTGATGATGAAGTTAACCCCCAAATATTTGCAATTAGGCTCAACCAGTAGCTTGTCTAAACCCCAGCCTTTAACTGTCTTGGTGGTCTTTATTTCAGATCAAATTCAAGGATTTTGGAAATCCACTTGCTCCTTCTTCCATCTATGTCAGGCTGAATGAGAATGTCCTTCACAGAAGCTGAAGGAACATATGCAATGACCTTTGAATGCATAACATAAACTTTGAAATCTTTGAGAGATCTCACCAAGTCATAGGCCTACTTCTCCATGATGTCATATTTTATCTCAGTGTCCCTTAGTGCTCTGCTGAAAAAGGAAATATGTTGCTCCAACCCTTCAACGTTTTTCTGCAATAAGACAACGACCACTGTATCAAAAGAAGCAAAATAAAAAATCAGAAAATATTTAGAGTAATCAGGACTGATAAGCACAGGTGCCTCAGTCAGTGATTTCTTGATTTGGTCAAAATAATTTCTGGACTTAGTAGTCCATTTCACTTCATTCCCCTTCTTGAGCATGGCTATAATATGCTTTACTAGTTCAACAAAATTTGAAACAAACCTTCTCAGAAAATTAATTTTTCCCAGGAAGGACTGAACTTCCTTCTTGGATCTAGGAAGTGACAAGGTTTGAATATCTTCTACCTCGTTTGAATCAATTCAGACTCCCTCAACTGATGCTTATGTGTCCCAACAATTTTCCCTCCTGCATGGAAAATAAAGACTTCTTGGGATTTAAAGAGAGACCAAACCTTCGACATTTAAAGAATACCCTTCTTACATGACAACAATGTTCTTTATCATATCTAGAGAAGACTGTAATGTCATCTAGATAGATGATTACAAACTTGTCCCTTTCCCCAATAAAGGCTATATCCATGGCTCGCTGAAAGGTCACCCCTACATTCATCAATCCAAAGGAAATTTTAGTGTACATGAATGTGCCCCAAGGAGTGGTGAAAGTTGTCTTTTCTCTGCCTTCAGGCAGGACAAAGATCTGATTGTAGCCTAAAAATCTATCAATCATGGAAATTCTGGATGCACCTGTGACCCTTTGCAATATGTGTTCCATCTTTGGCAAAGGGTAATTGTCCTTCTTAGAGCTTCTGTTCAGGTTCCTGAAATTGACACACAGTATGATTTATTCATTTTTCTTTCTTACTGGGACCAAGTTGGCTACCCACTCCGAATATCTCAAAGGGACAATGATTTAGGCGTCCAACAACTTCTTTACCTCTCTTTCCATAATAGGTTGTAGCATGGGGTTTATTTGTCTTAATTTATGCCTAAATGGTTTGTCCTCCTCTTTCAATGGGATCTTATACTCAATGACACTTGTGTCATATGTTTTGAGATATTCATAGGTTCAAGAAAACACATCAACAAATTCTCTTAATAACTCAACATACTCTATCCTTTGTTTCCTTGATAGGCTACTTGACAACTTGACAAATTTGGGATCCTCCTCTGTGCCAATATTGCACTCATCCACATTAGCTTCCTCATTTGAGGCTTTACCCTTTACTGCCACATCATTCCAATCAAATAGTCTTTCCAAAGGAGCTAGTCCCTTTGGGATATGATTGTTGGGAAGTTGGACAATATGATGGTTAGAATTTTTTTTCAGAAAAACATCATCGTGAGGATTTATTTTAGAATCAGGATCTTGATCAATGTGTAATTCAGAAAACTCATCAACGGTCTCCAGGAATCTTTTGATTTCCAGATCATCCTCAAACACTTTCCAATGTTTGACATTGTGAGGTATAGAGGGTCTATATTTCACTTCTACATCATACCTAAGTTTGGGTGGCATAGGGACTCTAAAATTACTTGTCGAAACAACAAGAGAATCGGCCATGGCATTCTCTTCTCTTGGAACAAATGAAATGTTGAAAGCCAAGAAAAAATTGTCAATTAGATCCTAGACTTCATTTCTGTAACTTATAAGCTGAGGGTTCTTGACTTAATAAATGTTTCTGATCTGATGGAAAATTAACCCAACATCCCCAAACACTGATAGCTCTTCAATCCCCATGCCCTTTGCAGCTCTCAAACCCAACACAAGAGCTTCATACTCTGCCACATTATTGGTAGTTTCAAATTCTAACTTGCAGGATAGAGATATAATTTCCTGAATAGGTGAAACAAGGACCACTCCAGCACCAACACCTTCCCTAGAAGAAGCTCCATCAAAGAACATTTTCCAAACACATGTAATCAGAGGAGAATATTTATAGGGAGTAAGGGACTTATTTCTGATTTCAAGAGGGGTCTTAGGGGCATCAGTGAGATGCAATAAGCTGGATCCCAAATCAATATCAAGGGAGAAAATAGGATGGTTGGTGGAGTCAGATTCATCACTGATAATGTAGGCCAGTTGAGCCTCTATGTAAAGTCTTCTATACTCCCCCCCAAACACAGGAATGGTAACATATGTGAGGTCCATATGCAAGGTTCCCCCAAGTCTTTTTATCCAAGATCTTGACAAGATCATGCCAAACTTGGGGGGAACAATGGCTACCACAATATCCATCACTACACTTTTCATGGGCAGCTGAAACAAGGTCACAACCAGATCCTTGATGACACTAAGACACTATACCTTCCTTGAGTCAAAATAATACAAGTCATGATAATATTTTGTGATTTCTAGTCCCAACTCATCCATGAAAGTTTTGGACATGAGATTATGAGATGCCCCTGAGTCCATCAAACAATTATGCAACACCTTATCATGTATGTTCAGTGAGGTGTAGAAGGGAGGGGATAAATCATCTCTGTCTTCTATCAAGGGAACTATAATGACTGCTAGCTTTTCATCTTGAAGGTTTACAGAGTCTATGGAATAAGATGCAGGCTCGGGCTGCAACAACTTAGAGAGAGATATTTTAAAATCCTCATGCTTGATTAGCTCTAAAAGGGGTACATGGATCATGATCTTTTGAATTACATGCTCAAAGTTGAAAGAGGAGGGGGGATTCATAATTTCTTTTACTTATGGCACATGACCTTTGGATAATGTGAGGGATCCTATGTTTTCTTCTCCTTGCTACTGTTTGCTATGTCTTTAGTAGGCTTCTCTGCTCTGGAAGGATGATCAAGGATGTCAGACTTCCCTGATTTCTTCTTAGACCTGAGATTATATCTATGGGGACTACTATTGGTCTCCTCCCCTTTACTCAAATCATTTATTTAGCTGTCCATGAGGGACTCCTCATATGCAGATTGGGTCAAATGGGGGAATGCGGAGGTGTCTTCAAGACAATGGATTTCAGGATCAAGCTCTTCTTCCTCACCTTCTTCATCAACTATGAGATTATTTTGGAGAGGGGTTTGGATTTTTTGATCATCCCTATCTCTGTTTTGGGGCTCTCTTGGAAGTATCTGAGGGGTATTGTTTGGTATTCTGAAGTTGCCTCTGTTTTTAGCATTTTGGGCACTCTTATAACTCTACTTCCCTTCAAATTTCATCTTCTCCATATTTGCAGAAAGAGATATTACCATCTTGGTCAATTCATCTACCTGAGGATGGGATGCAGAGGAACCTGAGGTTGAAGCTTCAATTCTCCCTCTTCCTCTATCTCTATCAATTTTGTTCTTGAGTCTGTCAACTACCAACACATTGGACTCTACCTCAAGGGCTGCATCTTGCATATGAACCAAGGAAGTAGCTCTTATTTCTCTTAACAAGAGGCAAAAATTAGGGTCAAAAGCACTAGCATAAGTAATTTTAGCAGAGGCTTCTGTAGGCTTTATCTCAGCAGGGATCTTATTGTACATTTCGTTGAATCTTTTGGAGAAATCAGAGACAGATTCTACCTATTTTCTCCTTAAGGACCCGAACTATGTGATATAATACATAAAATCCTTTTTGTCCCCCCATTGTCTCAAGAAGACATCATCTAAAACCTCAATCCCAACAATGGATCCAGGGGTAAATCCCCTAAACCACTTCCTATCCTCACCATCAAGTCTCTGGAAAAAAACTCTCATCCACACATCCTCATTTTCAATATTCAAATTGTTTGCATAACTGTAGAAGGAATCAAGGTGCTCTTTGACAGATATGTCTTCTTCTCCAGTGAACTTGGGAATGTATTTCAGGTAATCTCCAACAGGGAGAGCATTCATTGGTTGAGGTAGGATTAGAGGGGCATATCTTGTGGCCACTATGGCATCCATTATGTTCCTAGGGGGATTAGAACCTACCATGGGGATGAGAGGTGAAGGAGAACCAAGAGGATATGGATTTCAAACATGGGAGACTGGGGGTGTGTTCCTGGGAAGGAAGGGAAGCTGCAGAGGTTTTGAGGAAAAAGCCTTAGGGCTTGAGGGAACAAAGGTTTCCCTTTCTACAAAATCAACGACTCTAACAAGAGGAGGAGTAGTGAAAATGGGAGAGGGGAAATCAACAGGAAAACTCCCAAAATTTAAACTTCTAGAAGCTCCAGCAGATGGTGTAATAGGAAAATGAGAAACAACTACTGGAGTTGCTATAGGAAGATGGTGAAAATCATCAGAAATAACTGGTTCAGTAGCTGAAGTCCCTTCCTGGAGGATCTTTCTCCTTCTGATAATTTTATCTGGGTCAGCTTTAGGTGTTGCTAAAGGTAGTTGTGGAGTAGACCTCGTGTGTCTACCTCTGGAAGCCACAATTGAAACAATGGAGTCGTAACAGTGGATTCACTAGGTGAACAGTTGCAATCTTCAATGTACCGAGTTCTGATGCACCTTCAGAACTAGTAAGATTTGTCGTTAAATCCTAGAGAAAATATTCAATTTGTCCCTGGCAGCGGTGCCATAAATGGTAGCAATATAAGTCACCTCTGGATTGCAGCAGAGGTAAGCCCAATACCCATCAATTTTTATGTCACAATGAATAAATTTAAGGGCGGTCTAATGGATGCAAACTCCGGATAGTATCGCTTTAACTCAGAAAACAGGGTTGATATGCATAGGCAGATGAGGTCTTGATCTAACTTCAGACAGTAAGTTATAGTAAGGGTGAGTAGGGGGCAGAACTTGAGGATAAAATGTAAATAACTTCTATGGACATCTGGTCTTCTAGCAACCTAAGGAGGAAAAGCTTTGAATACAAGATCCTCTTGGATCCAAAACTTCAGAAAACTGAAGACTCTGTAACAACACTGCAATCAAACATGCATCACAACATGATTACGACAACTCGATTGGATCATCCATGCCCGAGCCTTCAATATTAGGGGAAAAAGAGGCGGAAAAGAGGGTTGACTATCATTAAACAAGAAGTATCAAAATGAAATACATAACCAGAGAACCATAGGCTTTACTAAAAATTTACATGCGGGAGCTTAGCTCAACCATTGACACTAAACAAAATGGAAAAAATGCTTTCATATACTCTAAACTGGCTCTGACTACCTAAGGAAATCCTGTCATGCTTTCAAAGCTTTGCGTTGATGAGCTTCTCTATCAGGTTGCGCATGAAGACATTGGTCAGACTTCCCATGCAATCTTCTATTAGACGTGATCTCTGTCAGTCTGGACTGACTGTCTGCCTCTGTGTTTGTCATTTTCCAGCTTTCTATTTAAGGAAGGAGATGATGTCTCACCCACCTTTCATGTTTACATTAACTGCTTCATCGGGATCTAAGTGGGAAGAGTTAACACCTGCAACTGGAAGATGTGGCGGCCTTCCTTTAACCGTCTATGCTTTGCTGGGTGTTAGTCGGGATGGATGGAAGAGGAACAAAGGATGCTGACGAGAAGGTGTTGGTGAGATGACTGGTGAAAACTCAGCGATCTATGGCATACACTCGGGGGCCAGGTGGACAACTACAAGCGGCGAGGTGGTGACTGGGAAAGTGTAGGCAATAGAATGCGGACGTTGAAATGTAAAGGCGTAGAGGAGAGGAGGCATGGAGAAGTGACATGGAAGCGGAAGGGAATATTTGGTGGTTGGATGAGGTGGGGACGATCAGTCCATGCAGAGGGGACGTGGGAGACAGATGAAGGGAGGTGAGAGGCGGAAGCGGAAAGGGGATATGACATAAGCATGAGTGGAAAACACATGGTAGGAGGTAAGAGGGTGAGGCACGGAGGTGGGATATGGAGTGGAGGACAGGTGTGCAATAGTGAAAGGTGAAGGGGGAGGAGGGGTTGTGACAGGTAGAGAGAGATATAGAGTGGGGAACAATGACAGTAGAGAGAGATATAGAGTGGGGGGAACAAGCCAATAGGAGAGGAAGGCAAGAAGGTGAGGGTAGTATGCCTTCTAGAGGGGGGGAGGGAGTGGTAAGAGGGAATGAGTGGGGCGTAGGGGGTCCGAGCATTGTGAGAAGGTGCCACGTTAGTGCGGGGCCCACAACAGAAAACCGCCTGCTCGAACCCCCCCCCTCGTTAAAGGTAGAATGTCAGGGGGGGGTCCGATATGGATCCTGCGCCATAGATCTGAGCGCGCAGATCTCAACCGCTCGAATCTATGCTCCCCTTAGCATAATGCGCCCATGAACCAAAAAATTAGGATAAACCCGTTTTATGGGTCTTTTGCCCGCTTCTTGTCACCTTTTCTCCATGGTGTTCCATCCTAAAGGAAAAAACACTCGTTTACAACCTATGTGATAACACACTCACAGAAGAAATCTTTGATCTTAAATATCATTCAAGAAATAAAGACATGTATTTAAATACATATATGGTAATGAACAAGAAACAATAAAATCTTCACTGGCTTAATTCATAAACAAAACATATAAAATTCTTAGCAAAGATAATATGCATTCAAGTAAGAAAAGATTGGAAATAGAGACAATAAAGAATGTCTAACCATCAGATAGCCTTTTTCAATTAGTACCAAATGAAATAAGTCTTAGTCTTACAATCTAAAATAGAGTTTTCAAAATGCCACTCCTCTTAACCTCCCCCCCCATCTTCCATTCCAAATGATAGTTTTTATAGTTTTGTACAAAAAATGAACTATAACAAATTTCTAGAACAAAACAAAATAAATTTCAGATATGCTGCAAAAAATATGGAAATATTTGAAGATCCTATGCCTGGAAATTTGTGATCTGGAATTGATTTTTCAAATGATGGAACTGATGTTGAATTTTATGTCTCAAGAATTTGATGTTTGACTATAATTGTCAAGTAATCCTCTTCCTAGGAAAAGCCCTGCCACTTGTAATTTGACTGCCTGGAAATGTGGGATATGTATATTCTGTTAACTGATCTTTTTCCTCAAAATTTGGATCAGCTAGGATTGTTTGTTCAAATGTGGATCTGCATATCAAGAATTGTTGCTTTGAAATCTGGAATGATTTGGATATGTTGGCTTTTACCTTAAAATTTGGATCAAAATCTCCTTTACTAGAATATGCTCTACTCCAAATCTCGTTTCTAATCCCCGTTGATATCTTTACATACATAACCTTGAATTGCTTGAATCAATCCATGGAAATAATGGATTACTTCCTTGTATGACCATGAGGCTCTGTCAACCCTTGTTCTTGCTATATGAAGATGATTGTTTGAATTTATTGGGCATGTGAAAACAATGTTCAAAAACATTTAGTCTTGATCAGATGAGATTTTCTCCCAAATCGTTGAGAAATTCCAAAACCTGCTCACTTGTAAGGTAAATGGGTCCATTTGGGAGGTGGGTTTTGAACGGTTTTGGAATATGCTTTATCATTTGATCGGAAATGGAGCCCGAAATTTACCTCCTGTAATAATGATGAGAGTTGATATTTTCTCCATCTCTGGGAATCATCCTTCAACTAATTGTATGCAATTTAGCATTGCTGAGCATATTTATGTTCCATTACTAAGAAAATATACCCTTCATGCTCCAACAATTATAACTGGCATTTTTTAGTTGGTAAAAATTATTGTGTTTTCAAATTCTTCGAACCCTAGCAGTTTGTTTCTATTTCCACCAACATTTGGAACTTGCTATATGTGCATGAGCTCCTTGCTGTGTATGAGTGTCTATTAAAATCAATAAGTAGACTAGCTTAGGCTTTGATGGGAATATTACATAACTGCTTCAAAATAAATAGATATGTTCTCCCCTTTCTTTCCCGACCATGACCTTAACACCCTATTTACCTTTGTTGATATTTGATAGAGGAAAATCTTCATGGCAATGCCCCTGTTGGCATTTTCGTCCACAGTTGGGTGAACGATGGCATGCAAGCAATCGATGCCTTGGATTTTTGAACATGGCATCCACTTGTAAAATTACTTATGAATGATTTTATAGTTTCTTGGCACATCATGCTACATCAAAACTTCGAATGAGGACTGTAGACTCGTAGGCTTCTTCACTCCTTGACACCTGAAGAATTAGCTCAATTTTTTTTCCACCTATGACTACACTTGAGATCTTGATTTTGGGTGCTTGAACATGACCCTTGATGCTACTTGGATGTTAATGGTTTTGCTACAAGAATGCATGTATTTTGGTAGCTCCCTTGCTATTGGCCAACTGTAAAAAAATTTAACACTACAAATTTGAGTACTAACACTGGCTCCTTCTGGGTATGGAATCCTCCCTGTGAGGATCTGAGAACACATAGACCATTGTTCATTGATTCACCACTGCAACCTGTCCCTGTAACTAATCAATTGAAAACAATATCTTGCATACTGAAACTTCTCATATCCACTGAAATAAACAAAAAACCAAACCACACAATGTGCCCAAACAACTCTGCAAAGACCAAAGAAATGGATACCCAACCATCAATTTGGAAAGAAAAATTTGGATCTGCAACACTGTTTTTCCATTGGGCTATGGAGTCAATTATACATGCTAATCTATAGCAAGTTGAAAAAAAACTGCTCATATGTGAGCTTATTCAACCATCCTACTCTACTAACCTGCTGACATCATGTTGATCATGTGTAGGTGAATTTCCAATGCATCCATGTAATCATTTTATTGATAAAATGGTCTTCTTTTTGGTAGTTTAATGAAGAAATGCAGGAAAACATATTTTTTTTTAGCAAACATGTAATATGAAATTTATACTTACTGCTGCATTTCACTTTCATCCCAGATGTTGCCACATTTAGAACTTGTGGAAACATGGAATCTATGTAAATAGCCAGTGGGTCATGAAAATCATGACATAAATCCAACTGGTGCCAACAAATTCTTCCTTCATGGAGTCACCAGGTGAATGATGCAGTCATAAAAATTTCCAACTCCTGTTCACCATCAAGAGCTATAACTGATTGTTGTTGTTCACCCAGGGATAAATTCTTCATTCCTCCATCCTCAACAATGGCACAAAAATATTTAGTCCATAAATTTGCACTTGACTGCTAAAGGGAAAGCTAGGGCATCATCAAGTTATTGCAATGGTTTTATGGATATAGATTTGTATGGGTTTTTAGCTTGTTTGAAGGCTGGGCTAAAATTAATATAATGATATCAATACCAGAAATGAAAGATCAAATTACTATCTCATTGGCTTAGTAAATGGTAGTCAATCTGATGAATTAAAAGGAAAATTTGTAAGGTAAGAAGCAGAAAATATGTAAGTTTTCAATTTGTCCACTCACATAAATGCTAGCAGGGAAAATCCCCATATTACTATACTGGGTCAAAGTATAGGTAGAGCATTGATCTCCCTTAAAATACAATCCTATTTCTAAACTACTCCAAACAGTCTGACCTTAAAAGATAAGAGAAGGGAAATAGGGTGTACCTTAGGTCCTTTCGGTTGGTGTAGACCTCTTTCTCCTTTGTAGTTTATTGGATTGCTAGTATCCTCCCAAAGCTGACCTGCAAACAATTTAAACAAAAAATCTACAAGATCTTCTATCTCTACTTATCAATGTTAGGGTTCAGATAAAAATGTGAATGCATTAATCAAATAAGCACAAAAAAACAATATTTGGGACATAAACATAATTCTTTTATTCAGATGTGAACATTACAAAAGTTACAACCTTTTTGTTGGCAGATGCTCCATGAACTTGGTCCAGGATCCTCTTACTACTGCTACAAGTGCATCATTCCCATAATACCTCTCACAATAAAATGATCTCCTTGGGAAGTAGGGAAGGGATTGTATAGAGAGAGGGATGGAGGGGAATGCTGAGGCCAAATCGCAGGAAGGGCTGCAAATATTGGGCTAAAAGGGGAAGGGATTTTGGCAAAGTTTCTCTATTCTAATGCTTGATGTTGGAATGAGACCCAAAGGCCTCCTTTTAGATGACAAAATATGGTTATTCGGTTTGGGGATGGGCTACAATGGGTGAATTGGTTGGGAAACCCTCGATAGCCCGTAAACTCCGCTAAATTCCTTGCAACTTTTTATTTTTTGCAAATTTTGGAGGTAAACGTCGGTTTTTTAGTATGCAACTAGCGTATGTACACTAGTTTTCTAGTATGCAACTAGTGTATGTAGGCGGGAAGTAGTGCAGTAGGATGCATACATGCTCCAAAAAATGGTTTTTTAAGAGATAGTCTCAGCAGTAATTTAGAAAATTGTGCAAGTAGAAAGGCCAATGCCATGTATGCATCAGTAGGTCATTTTAGAGCTATAATAGATGCCCCCTAATGTGTGAGATTAGAATAACAATTGATGGCCAAAATACATTACAATATCTTTACCAGTGGGAAGGAACGAAGTCGAGCGAGCCCAGAACGAGAGTTCGGGATGTCACTATCTGCAAAACAATAATAATATCTCCGAGGCGGGGATACCCATGCTTGAGATGAACTAATCATGGCTTCCAATAAAGTATCAAGTACAATGCAGATCCATGTCATAGAAATGTTTATATAAAGTGTAGCCATGAGAAATACACAGTGGATCTACATCTCAAAATCACTTGATGATATTTAAATACAATACAATATGCATATTCAAGAAACATCAACACATGTGGCTAGATATGAGGACTTGATAGCTCAAGCAACAACTTAAAGATATTTAACAAATTAGGTAGGAGTACAATAGGAGTGTAAGACTCACTACCCTAAGGTCTTCAACATACCGTCGGGGAAAGACTAGAGGATATTGATCATCAGGAACAAAACTTCGTCGATTTTGAATCTGGACTTGACTGGACTCTCAAGATGTTTGACTCATGAAATTCAAGAGACAAACTGTAGAATGTCCGACTCAGGATGGATACAACTTCCCTTGGAAAAAAGCATGAAATATGATCAGAATTAGGAAGCGTAATATTGACATAAGTCTGTGATGCAAGAGGCACCGCAAACTCTCCATATGTTTGGAAGAGTAACCAAATAGAGGAGGACAAAGATCTATGTAGCGAGAAAAACTTCCTAAGATCATACTATATCCCAATGCTTAGCAAACAAATGGAAGGACATGCTTTGTCCAAGGGTGACTATCTTGCTGCCGAAAAAAGAATTGATATATCCTGTCCCCTCTTTTTGGAATATTTGATTTTTTTGTCTTTTTCGAATTTTTAACGAGCTTGAAAAAGAATAAAAGAATGCTACGTTACAAAGGAGGAACGAGTGTTTATAGCAATAAAAATGGTTCCAAGCACATGAACATACTGATGCTCATGGAAAAGAGACATGTGCAGGATAAGGACACTCGAGGAAAATTCCTCCATGGGTCAAGGTGTCAGATCACAAAGGAAAAGAGTGTTGCAAGGCTTGTGTAGAAGGAATTCTTTAAAGTTTTAGTTGAAAGCAACATGGAGCCAGAATTAGGCCAAAGACGCAAATATGAGACCCTAAATGTGATTAAGAATGATGAAACAATATTCCTTCCATGTGAATTTTTACGAGCCTAGAGAAGGTAAGGTCGATGGTTTTTTCATGTTTAGAGAGTCTGAAAAAATGTTAAAGAAGACTCCAGGGAATTCCTTTTTCACAATCTGTCTAGTCGGTTTGAAAAAGGGTTAAAATTATACTGAAAATATGTCTCTTCAATACCATTTTAATGAGTGTTATTGAGATAAGATCACTTAGTTATCTTTTCAATTTTAAGGAGTCTGAAAAGAGCTTAACTATGGACTCATAACCTTTTTCTAGGTTTATTCTCCTTAGCCCAAAAAAGTATAAAATATAACTAAGGAGAACTCTCCCGATGAGAAAAGTCTGCCGAGGCGTACCTTTTCCCAGAATAATATATTGGCTAGAAAAAGGGTTAAACTCATGCCGAATAGATGTTCTTTCTGGACCAATTTGCGAGTGTGGAAGGAACAAGGTTACTCAACAATCGTTTCATATTTAGGGATTATGAAAAGACCTTAACTATGGACTCTAAGGGGGTTCCTTTTTCATAAGTAATCTCCAAGGCCCTAAAAAGAGATAAACCAAAACCAAGGAGAATGTTCCTTTTTCAAAAATTTAGTCCTCAAGGCTCGAAAAAGGGTTAAACTTAAGCCTAAGAATACTCTTCTAGTGAAAAAAAGTTCCTAGAGCATACCTTTATTCGTAAAATTAGCCTTCCAGATTGAAAAAAGGGGTAAACTATCGCCAGACAGATGTGCCTTCAAATTTGAGTTTGGTGAGCATGAAGGGAAACAAGATCACTCGACAATCTTTTCAATTTTTGAGAGTCTGAAAAGGGCTTAAACAAGGCTCCATGGGGGATACTTTTCTCAAGTAATCCAGACGAGATAAAAAAGAATAAATAGAGTCTTGTTGGATGTTTCTTTCAAAATTTAAGTGAGCTTGAAAGAAAACAAACGATGCTCATAGGGAGTCCCTCGTGTATAGGCCAGAAAAAGAATGAAGAAGAAGGATGATGCTTCAACACAAAGTTATGGAGGGACTAAACATGACTCTCGTGCCTATGAAGTAATTCAACATGGGAAGAAAATGGAAAACAAGGCTCTAACTAGGATGCCCATGGAAGGAAGGCTCTACCACATAAAATATGAGTCATTAATCAACAAGGAAGGTTAGTGTCACAATTTAGTGGGGTCGATCCTAAGGCCAAATGAACCAGGAAACAAATCATGAAAAAATGAAAGTAGGGAAAAATATAATCTATATGCTAGTTTCAAGGTCAATACATGTTGGAACGGATCGATACGATGAACAAGATTCGATTAAAAATGTCTCCAATATCCAACATATAAGGCCAATAAATTTTCATCCAGAAGTTAATAGATCCAAAATAGATAGAAACTTTGGAAAATAAGAGGTTCTACTGAATACAAAACTTGAAAACAACAAACCTGGATTATACAATATGCAGAAGGTACCGCATAACCTTACGGATCATGCATTGTATTAGTTCAAGTAGAGAATGTTGCTAGGCTCTGACCAAGAGTCTGTTCAATAGCCAACCTGGAAGGTCTCCCAAAAGGGAAGAAAACACAAACCACGATGTAAGTCTTCCCATGGTATAGAAACCGTAGTCATGGCTTCAACGATAACCTCATCCAAAGGAAATTCAAAATCCAATAAATCACAGGAATGAGGAGGGTTGACAGTCCCAAAGGGAGAAGTAAACTGACCATATTCCATATGATGATGGAGGTTTTGGTGAAGACTAGAAGAGTCTATCAATAAATAATTACAAGCACAAGGGTTTGAGGATCTAGAAACAGTGAGATCAGACTCAAAAGGAAATTCGAGATCACTCAGACCAAGAGAGGTAAGCAAGGGATCCCATGCCCCCATTGGATAAAAAAACTTATCAATTTCTGAGACCAGGCCTCAAGAAGGAAAACATGATTTCACAGGTTCCTGCTCAGAAGCAATTGAACATCGAGGATAAGACGCCACATAATTAATCCATGGAGGGGTAGAGTCTACACGAACACTAGGAAAATATAAAGGGGCATCCTGAACTAACAACGAATTAGGATGGTGATTATTAGATTACAGCTGGTCGATAGTGACAATTATTCCATTGTGAGGGAAATGCATCACCCAGAAGAGCGTAGGCACCACAACGTTCATAGAATATACATAATCACGCTCGGGAAGCATATTGAAATCTAACGGGCCTTGCACCACTATAACATCGACAAGGAAAATATTCCCACCTAACGAGATAGACAACTAAGGAAGAATCCCCAAATATTCACTAGGACGTCTGTCAAAAGCCAACAATTCATGCGAAGCAGTCACAAGATCGTGAGAACCCAAAGCTTGCCAAGCCGAGGAGGATAAATACTTGCAAAGGCTCTTTCATCTACAATACATCGGTAAATGTTTTTTGAATTAAATTCAACCCTTATTTGAAAGGGTGCAGAAGAAGGAAGACAAGGCTCAACAAGGTCATTCCAATCAAAGGAAACCATCCTAGGATTTGGAGGGGGTGTGCTTGAAGTGACTGGAATGCCCCCTTGTTCTGAAATTACTGAACTAGAAATTCTAAAAACATAGTCGGTAGACACATAACTCCCCATCAAAAGAGTGGGGTCAGCCAAATATTATATCGGTGTGACCACTTTGGTAGACTCAACACTCTCCAAGAGTAGATTGGGATAAGCCAAAGATTTCATAGACGTGACCACTTTAATATAATCGACACTCTCTAAGAGAAGAGTGGGATCAACCAATCATTTCATCAGCATGGCCACTTCCTCAACCACTAGCTAAATAGTCTATGAGAAAACATGGTCTAAAGGCCCATCACCCCATAAAAGAGGAGTGGGATTAGCCGAAGATTGCATCGACATGACCACTTTCTCAACCACTGGATAAATAGGCTGTGAGACAACAAGGTATGAAGGCGCATCAAACCCCCAAAAAGGAGTGGGATTGACCGAATATTTCATTGACACGACCATTTTCTCAGCCACTCGCTGAATAGGCTACGAGGAAACCTCGTAAGACTCAGAATAAGAAGAAATTGTAGACATGGACCACAATATTCATGCATCTAGAAGGCTAGGGCATAAATGAGTAGGGTGGTCTCCCTTGAAAATCTTACAAGGGAACTTAGGGTTACATATTATCCATCTAGGTTTCTCTACAGAATCAATGCCCCCAACATTAATATCAGTGGTTGGTTGCTTGTCCTCAACATGACTCATAGAGGTTGTTGACATATCACTCGTATGACTCGCATTGATGAGACTCGTGCCCCAACACGACTTGCAGTGGTTGGCTACACATCTCTAGCATGACTTGTATAGTTTGGTGATGGGTCGATAATATGACCCGCATAAGCTACAAACCTATTTCCAATATGACTAGTACTGACTAGAATTTCCCCCCCAGCATGACTTGCAGAGGCTGGGTGATGGTCTTCAAAATGACTTGTAGAGGTTGATGACCTATCTCCAACATGACTCACATATGTTGGTTATTTCTTCTTCCTATTCTTCCTCTTTCCATTTCATTTAGACTTTCAGTTACTAGTAGTTATACTTTCACCAGAGAAGGCAGATGGAGGAGGAGAAGACTTTGTTGATGAAGGAACATCAACACGTTTCCCATGACATAATGTGCTTAACATAGAAGTTTCAATAGCATTCAAGAAATTTGGAATGGTACCCAACCAAACCAGTAGTCCCACATTCAACCCAGGAATGTACAATGTGGCCATCAAAGGGACACCAACATTTCCAAAGAAAGGAAAAGCATAAGAATCCCCTTGCGAAGGGGTTCCTTGGTTGGTATCCTCAGTAATTTTTTCCATGAATATATTATGCATAGATTCTTCCCTTGTGGGATCGTTTAAGTCCGTAAAAGTCTCACACACTAACTTTGGTGAACCAATGGTATAAAAAACAACACCTATAAAGAGGCAGCTCCACGTTTCTAAGTGGACATCCGAAAATTCCTTATGATTGACGAAGTGAGAGGTCTACCACCTTAGGTTAGAGACCCAAATTAATGACTCAATAACTCACTATGGAAAACTAGGGAGAACAAATCACACCACTAAAGTTCCTAAAGGAAAATCAAGCAGACAACTAACTAGTGGGAAGGACAGTTACGCCAATCTCCACTAGAGAAACTTACCGGTGCAAGTGAAACTCGAACACAAAAGAACCCTTTGGGTATACTATGCAAAGCACAATCTGAAATCTACCCTAGGTACCATGGAATACCCCCACAGTCACTTATGTAAGTCTATAAAACTAGACAACTAGGTTACCAGCTCACAGTCAGTTACTAGGCGGGTATAGTCGACAACTAGGCTGATTGTAATGAGCAGGATAACAAAGTCCGAAGCCCTTCAAGGGTACCAAAGGCAATTGGTCCAGAAGACAACTTAGGATATCGAAAAAATTCGAGGTCCACGAGGCTCCATAGTCAAATGTGATCAGTGTGGTTCCCAAGAAAGACCTTCAATATACAATCCCCACTACGCTTGCTCCGACTTCAGAGGGGTTATCTCCTCTACCTTTCCTTACGCGACCTCATTTTTAGCCCCTGTGTTAGAGGGGGGTCCTGACTAACTCTTACGATGCTGGAATTTAGAGACTCCCTCTCTCATACTCCAATGTTTGTTTTAGATGGCCTTGAAGAGTTTACTCTTCACACCTATTTCAAGGCCCTAAAAATCCAGACTAGTTGGTGAACCCTACAAACATAAAGTCTAATAGATTTTAAGCTAAGCATTGATTTTATGGGCTTGATTTACTCACAGGATATGAACGTGCAACTGATGTTGTTTGAGACTCTTGAAAAAATGAAACTTATAAGAACACTGGCAAATAAAACTTTACACTAATCCTTCAAATGAAAAGAGATTCAAGGAAGAAAAAGCATGAACAATCCTTCAAATTTAAAAAATGCAATCTTTTCTCCTTTCCATGCAAAATGCACAATGCAACTTTCGAGTGAAACAACAGAGAAAAGGAAAGGATTTTATTTCTTATTTTTCTTTTGATATGCTTTCAAGATGAGAAGAAAACACAATGTTGGATCATGTTGTCATTGATGCCAATGGTTTGATTGATTGCTGTCATTGATTGATGTCAAGTGATTGATTGATGTCAAAGGATTGATTGATTGATGATTGATGTAATATAATATGTATTGTCCTTGATGAGTGTTGGAGCCGCCTTTGTTTTTTCTAGCCCGTCTCTAATTTCATGTCTTAATGCTCAAAATCGAAAGATGGCTTTCATATTTTCCATCTGTGGTTTCAAAATCTCTGAAGTCTTATCACGCAAGCAACGATAAATATTGTACTCTCGAGGCGAGTTCTACTTTTCGTCAAAAAAATTTCCCCTTTTGTTCTACCTTAGGATTTCATATGTTGGATGCTATAGATCACGTAGTTCACAAGTTCCGAGCAGTGAAATGGAAAAATCACTTTAAAATTTTACCTAGGGTAGTAATGGGAGTAAAATTTTCCTAAATCACGATTAAACAACATCAGGTTTTCATGCCTCGGCATTCACTAAATCCAAAAGTCTTATTGTCATAGCCCCGATAGCCGAAATGACGAAGTATGTATTTTAGTAACCCATGTCAAGGTTAAAGGTAAAAACTAAGCCATGGTTAAGTTTCGTCGGTAATTCGCCATTCAGAGTGTTCTCTTTTAAAAAGCTACACTGTCTAAGCCCTAAGTCGCGAAGTCGCAATAAAGATATGAGCATAATTAATTAAGCACTTAATCCAATTTTATCCTCCCTTTTAATTAAAACGTATCATCACGATCTTGCGGTTTCGCGACTCGACATGCGAACTTCCCAAAAGTTATACCTTCGAAGCTCCGAGTCGCGATATTGCAATGAAAATAATTACGTAATTAATTAAGCACCTAATCACAATTACATTTTTATTAACCAAAGTAAATCATCGCAATTTCGGGTGTTAGAGTTTCAAAGGGTTAAAGCAAAAATTCCCGATACAACGAGTACCGAAAGATTAATTAACTTTGGTGAAACCGATTAATTAAGCTAAACCAACATCTCCAGTGATTTGATGCATGCACAGTTTATGAAGAAGTCTTAATTCTTCCTTACGCCAACTGACATTTCGAACCACCAAAATTTATGGCATTAATTAGAAATAAGGTGAATCGACAAATAAAGATTTGGGTTTTTATTGCTAAATTTATTTCTAAATGTGATTTGACCAATCTGTTCTTAAACAGTACTGAGTTTTTGAGTATATAGAGATGTTATTCGTTATAACAAACTCATTTCTATAATACGCAGAGCACACTTTCTCATCATGCTAACTTCTGTATGTATACATATTTTTATTGCAGAAGAGCTAAAGCAGGATCTCCCATCATGGCCCCCTGAAAAGCATCTAAAGCCAGCGTTGAGTTTGCAGGACAAGGTTCAGACAACGTCGCTGATACTTCACCTCGAAGTGTCGACTCTATGTTGAATTGGTCGTTCGTTTCTAATGTTCTACATGCCGAGTTAGTGGATTATTCTGATGATTCCAGTGACAATGAAAAAGATGACATAACCACTAAATATAAGATTGTCATCCAATCGGGAATGCATAAAGTAGCAGCCAAACCACGACTGCTCCCTTACTATGATATGGTCCGATGGGCATTAGACCATGTGGACATACCAACCAGAACCATCATCAATGAGAAGAAGGTCGCCATCGGGACTTTCAGACCTAAACATCTGCAAGCTATGTACAAGTTGCCCACAGCGTCCGACCTTACATATGGTGCCGAATTCTTGGAAGAATTCAAACAGAAGGAATGTGTGTAGTATGACAAGACTATGTCTAGCTTAATAAGAGATTGGGTTTCACACCCTGCAAAGTTCAGGGCAGACAATCATGGTATATATTCAATATCTTCCTTGGAACCATAGTTCAAGTATGTAGCTATGATGAAATGAATATTATACGGGAGAGAGAACACCTCACATTTCTTTCTTCAATGGGTGCCTTTAATACATCGAGTCACCGAAGGTTGTTCCTTCGACTGGGCGAAAATGTTGTCTGATAGCTTGACCAGTCGGATTACAGAGTATCAGGCGCAGAAAGAGAGCGGAAATATTTCTTCATTTTTTATGTCTGCATACATTATGGACGCCGTATGGTTTCTAACACCATTTCCCTTAATGAGCTAGAGTGGGACTCCAACAGAGGCCGAGCCCATCCATGTATATCATTCAAAATTATGGGAAAACAAAGTGACAGATTTCGTAAATGAAATCTTCAACTGGGTGATGGTACCTCTGCATGTCACTATTTTCGGTCACCTGCCACCTAGAATCTCAGACAGTATAGTGATGAATTTGAGTAGTATAGTTGACTGGTATGTAGAAGTCAGATTCTCATATCTCAGAGTTTTCGAGGCTTCTATTCCCTCGCATGCATTGCCATTATTTATCCTCGACAAGCTGTCTTGTCTCGAAGTTGCTAGACAAACAGTAATCGGTGGCATAAGCAAGGAGCTTAAGGGATACTTAAAGAAGGTATGGCCACCTTTTCCTGTTCATTTAAATTCATATTATTTGTTAGATTTCGGGCACGCTAAATCTGAGGCAGCAGCCCCGGAAGACCTAAAATTGGTCCTTATTGAATTCAAGAAGCATGATCCGCAAAGGGTCGTGAGTAATCATTTGGCCAGTTGCGGACTCAAGAGATTCGAACACGAAAATTCACCCTCAGATGACATTTTTTGAGGCGCAAGGTCTTATGCCGATATTTTAGCTCGGATACAAACCTTGGCATCTGAAGAGAGGGTCGATGTTATGAAATTCCAAGAACATCGACGTAGTTGTCTTTCCGTAGTATTACGGGGTGAGAGTCCGAGTACAGCGGAGGTGAAACAAAAAGATGTTGAAGGCTCCAAGGATGCAACTCCTGATCAAGAAAAACATCAGGACAGGGAAGAGCAAACTAAGAGTCCGAAAGCAGAGATAAAGACTCTCGACCTACCAAAGAAGAAGACTCCGGCTACTACTCCGGGACAATCAGCGAAGCAAATCGGAGATCCTATCACATCAGTTACTCCCTTGCAGTCAACTCAGGGAAATATTGACGCAGGGTGGATCTTAAATGAAGAATTGAGGCCTATAAGGGTGGAAGAGCTCCCTCCAAATGAGTTCTTCTTTGATAAGAAGAGAAAGGCAGTGGTAAAGAGAGAATTCTATCAGGAAGGGGAATGAACAACCAAGAAATACAAAGTTATGACTGATGGGAAAGACAAGAGGAATGAACAATTCACGACGAAAATAGCTCGGACATTAGGGGCATATGCCACGGCGAATCAATTCTCAGTCGGGGTTTTTAAAAACTAGATGAAACAAAAAAATCGCCTCATCCAAACCCTAGAAGCCAGACTAGCCACTGCAGAGGAGGCTGCCAAGGACCAGGCGAGTGTGGGGATAGAACAAGCAAGGTTGGTCGATAAAAGTGAGATAGAGCTGCTCAAGACTAAGCTTGAACAAGTAGAGATGGTGGTTCGGAATGGTTAGATACAAGCGAGCCAGCAAAAAGACTTGATCGAATAGCTACAGGCCAGTGTGAAATCGCTGAAAGTAAAGTTATAAATATCGGGATGTTCCAGTCCCAGGCGATGGAGATTCGGAGCAGAGTTTCTGCGGCACAACGAAATTTAATCGCCAAGGTAGAGGTGATTCAGGACAACTGCTTGCTTGTAAATCAAGCTTTGGAAAATTTATCTGTTAGAGAAAGAGAAGCTGGAGCAGCACGGGTTGCCTTTCAAGAGGCTGTGATAGCTACAAACAATAGGGAATCGGGAAGTACTCCCAAGTTTACCATTTCGGAGCAGACCGGAGGAAATATTCTGTTAAAAGAATGGGAACACAACATCTCGGAAGGTAAGATGCAAGCCAAGAGGCTAACAAAATCATTAGAAGAGGCTTTCATTTCTATAGATGGTAACCTGCTAGGCATTGATATTAGAGGTAATGCCGAGGCATTGATTCAAATGAATATGGAAAAAATCTCACTTGATTTAAATGAAAAAGAAGAAAGAGACTCGACCGAGATCTCACAAGTGACTATGGCAGACATAGTCCAAATAGATAAATGTATGATTAAACCAAGTGTGCAATTGTGCGCTATCGACATCATGGACAGATAGATGGAAGACAAGTTGCCGCAATTAGCCTGAGATTGTTACTCTTTTGAAGCCAATTGTCAAGCAGAAATGTCAAGGCTGATATCTCGGTTGGTGGAAAGGTGTGTCACTTGTACCGAGCATGCGCGAGGACAAGCTTCTGGCACCAAATAAAGACATGGAGAAAGAAATGGAACGATTGTGCTCCTCCTTATCATAATTAGAAATTTTTCAACGATTGCGATTCCATCTTATTGTAAAATTGTATAAATATACCATAGAAAGAAAGGAACCAGGCTGGACCTTTTTGTGTCGATTGTAACAGAGGTTTTACATTTTGAGAGTTAATATAAAGCGAATCCGAAGATTCTCAATTTCGTCACGACTGTGTTATGAGTTTGTTTTCTTATATCTCATATTTCGTTTCATTTCATGTTCGTATCTGATGAATGCTTCGCTATAATTTAGTGCAACCTCTACTATAGTGAATAATTTTGGTTTTCTATATTGTTAACTGTTTTTCCTCTGTACCAGCTATCAGCAGGTATAAGACCAGTCAACATTTTCAGAATTCTATATATATTTTATGCTTCATCGGGATATTTCCTTACATTTTTCTTCTTCTATTTATACGTGAGATTCTCCCTTG
Source organism: Picea sitchensis (assembly GCA_010110895.2). Classification (NCBI taxonomy): domain Eukaryota; kingdom Viridiplantae; phylum Streptophyta; class Pinopsida; order Pinales; family Pinaceae; genus Picea; species Picea sitchensis. The sequence continues at coordinate 202,728 of SNQJ01S0002286.1, forward strand.
ATAGGAGCCTTACTCGATAGACAGCTAAATGTTTTCTCCCACCTCCTACATTTTTTAAAATATAACCCAGTTATGGGAAAGAGCCTTTGATTTGCATTCCTTTTTCATTCCTGAAACCGTAAACTCTCTTTTATACGACCGAATTGAGACAACACTCAAACTCCCCCTGAGGTTTTCGTATTTTACTGTTCCTCCATGACTGTCCCTGTACCAACACAATCCAATATCGAACCCGGATTATCAAATCAAACACACATTGCCTTAAACCTTTTCGGTACTATTCTTAAAAAAACCACTACACGGGTTGAACTCGAACGTTCATGGGTAGCGATTGAACATGATATAAACATTCAAGAATAGTTGGAAGCTAGACAATGCCAACACAGAAATCATCCCTAGTTTCCCTTGCCGAAGGTTGACGTTTCTATTTTCTCTACCCTTTACCCACTTTCGGATGCCTAGACACTGTACTTCTAAGCCTTAAGTAAAGACTCTGGAACAACATCTTTTTGGCACCATTGCCGGGGACTGAAGTTATGAAATCTTTTTGCCTGGGAAAACGACATTTTTCTTTTCGTTGAAAGTGTTACCCTTTGATAGTGAACAAAGAGTACACACCTTTTTAAGGCTTTCCAATCTTTCACTTCGCAACTCCACAAATAATAAATTGGCATCCGGTCGAAGGAATACCAGACAAAACTCGGATGGTAAGCAGATTTCACCCGTTACCGATCCTGAGAAGATTCTAAAGGCGAGAGGCTCTCTTAAGCCAACCGCTACAGCCTATAAGCTTAAACACCCACAGCTAAAGACTAAGAGTTCTTCTGAACCTTCAACTTCACGCAGTCGTCTCTTTGATACTAAAGATCTAACATCAAACTGCTTTTAAGTTAGGAGTGAGATTCATCCGACAATCCCCTTAGTACACAAAGGAAAGGGCCCTTTTGAAAGTTCATCGACAGTCGACATAACATCTTTTCTTAGCTAAATTTCCCGACCTCACCTAATTCTGAAGAGTGTGTTACACATTCTGTTTCCACACCCGTCGGTTCTCTTGATTTCGTCTCTTACAAATCTGAGGAACCAAGTCCTCACGTTCCTCATCTTTCATCATCAGATTTTCCTCTTCACGAAGAAAATAAAGATTCACTTTTAATTTTTCGAAACCCCCTTTACGACTTTCCACTAATAACGATGGCAGCCGCTGGAGGAGGAGGTGGAGGGGTTATTGGAGGAGGAGGGGGAGGAGCTCCTTGAGGAGGAGCTAGAGGCCAAGGCCCTGACCCCCCTCCCAGAGTGTTTGCGAATGTTGCAAAAAGATATGCTCCCTTGGTATTGCCTGTTCCTCTGCACGACCTTCCCGAAAATTATATAAAAAATTTGCCAAAATTCACTGGGGAAGGGGATTTGACCACGACGGAACACATTAATTTCTTTGATCAATTCATAGAAATCCTAGGTATCAAACATGAGGATGTGTATTCGAGGCTCCTTGTCCAAACCTTCGAAGGCCAGGTCCGAACTTGGTTTCGGAGTTTACCTACAACATCTATCTTGTCTTACGACGCCTTAGAAGATGCTTTCCTCAGACAATGGGGTGAAAGAAAGGACCACCTATATTATTTAACCAAATTTGGGTCTTTAAGAAAAAAGAATTCAGAAACAATTATGGAGTTTATTCAAAGATTCAACAAACTGTATAACAAAATCCCAGCTGAGGTTAAACCGTCCCAACCTGCAGCCAAAGTAACTTTCGCAGGGGATTTCGAACTGGATTTTGCACTCCTTTTGCGAGAGAGAAGAGGAGCAGGATGATGCTGTAGAAATCGAGTCGAATATGATGGATTTTGGTAAGCTTAAAGCTAAAATAGAAATGGGAAACCGAGAAGCTAAACTCTTTAGAGAACAAGCAAGGCCGTCAGGGTCTAATAGATCCACATATGCCAAAGTAGAAGATATGGCCAGGGTAATTAAGGAATTATCTAATAAAATATCCAGAATGGAGTTAGAACAGGCCAAAGCTGATTCCTTCCCCAAAAATTATTTCAAGAGGAACCCCAACCCCCTGAACCTGCAAAGACAGATAAAAAATGAAGATCAAAAAGTACAAGCTCCCCTAAAGAGCGAAAATTTTATAGGAGCGAATGATCTCCAAGATTTCGGAGATTCGGATAATGATGTCACGAACTTCGGTGATGACTACACACAACCGTATTTGACTAGAGAAGATTATGAAAAATCTCTAAACACTCAACAACCATCAGTTAAGGGTGAAGAAAGTGATCATACTGACCTTTGTGGCTCTCGACAAGAAACCGAAATGATAATGGCCGAGATCCAACCTAAGTACAACTTGAGATCTAAGAGTAAGCCCATCTCAACTACTCAACCTAAGAAAATCCTCCAAAGAGTTCAAACTTATGAGCCTACTTCGGAAGAGACCCTATTGCCCAATAATAAAACTAAAGTAGCAAGCACACCAGAGTCCGAAGTGGGAAAAGTTGAAACCCAAGCACAAGGAACCGAAACAGTTAATAAAATTACGCCTTCAACCAAGACCATGAGTAATAAAGCGGTCCAGACGAATAAGTCGGAAAGGAAAAATTCGGAAGTCTCAACTAAAGAAACAGACAAGGTGAGTGGAGTTTTCAGTTTTGAAAATGAGATAAGTAAAATTAAGATACCAATCCCTCTGGTAGAATTAGCAAAAAACCCCATTTATCGGAAACAGATTACCAAAGTGATGGGTGTCTCAGAGCTAGAAAGCCAGTCTGATGTTTTAAACCCGGAAGATGACAAACCTAACATCACTTTTGGTCCACATTTTGAAGGGGCCAAAGACACTATTGCTCCCTTTTATATCACTTTAAACGTATACGATCAATTGCTACATAATTGCATGTTAGACTCCAAAGCCTCCCATAACGTTATGCCTAAACTTATTATGGACAAGTTGGGTCTCCAGATCACCAGACCCTACGTAGATCTTTACTCTTTTGACTCAAGAAGGGTTAACTGTATGGGAATGATTAAGGATTTAGTAGTTACCCTGGCACAGGTCCCGGTCAAGAGTATGTTGATGGATGTGGTGATTGCTGATATTCCCCCTAAGTATGGCTTACTGTTGTCTAGGTCATGGGTAGCCAAGATGGGGGGTTCTCTTCAACTAGATATGACGTTCGCCACAATTCCTGTGTTTGGTGGGAAATTTACTCGGTTGTACAGAGAAACGAGGTTGGCATATACAGTAAGAGACCCTCAAAACCCGAACAATTTCCCTATTTACATTGCGGATCAAGATTTAGGAAATTGTATCTTATCTTTTGATGATGGTTTAGATGGTTGTCCAGATGAAAACAATATAGAGTAGGAAGAATCAGGTTACATGACAGAGGATCTGTGTAGCACCGGTGTCTGGATTTTTTTTTTTGATGGTGCCTCATCTTGTGAAGGGGTTGGTGCAGGAGTGCTCTTAGTGGCTCCCGAAGGAAAGTTCGTAGTTCCTTTTTCCTACAGACTGCAATGGGATATAGATTATACTAACAATGTATGTGAATACAAAGCATTGGTCTTAGGATTAGAAGCTGCCAGGAAGATAAAAATAAATAACTTAGAGGTATACGGAGATGCAGAGTTAATATTTAAACAAATAAATCGATAGTACCAAGCCAAGCATCCCAGATTAAGATCATACAGGAATTGTGCCTGGGATTTGATGGAAATTTTTTTCTCATCCATAAATGTCCACTTCATCCCACGCTCAGAGAACTTACATGCTGATGCATTAGCTAAAGTAGCTTCAACCTTCTCTCCTCCCACGACTTTCAAATTGAAGTATCACATAGAAATCAGACACAGACCATCTGTACCGGATAACATCCAGCACTGGCAGGTTTTTGAGGATGATGAGCAAATTAAGAAGTTTCTTGAAGCAATAGGTGAGTTTTCCGAAACCCATGCAGATCAAGAAAACCAGAATGACAATATGTGGATCATGCAAGAAGGGGAAGACCCTTGAACCTTTCAAGACAAAATCGCAAATCATCGCATGCTGGTCCTTAAAAAAAACCAGATTCCGAAAGGATTGATCCCTCTGGAAAGACTTTTTGATCAAAACGACATACCTGTGAAATCCGCCTTACAATCCCAACCAGAAGAAGTGGAGGACTATGATATAGGAACCAAAGAAGAATCCAGGACGGTAAAAATATCCAAAATTTTCCCTCTCGAAATAAAAATTAAGTATAAAGACCTACTCAGACAGTATAAGGATGTTTTCGCCTGGTCTTATGATGAGTTAAGGACATATGACACTTCCGTAATTGATTACAAGATACCTCTAAAGCCTGGTGTCAAACCATTTAGGCAAAAGCTTAGACAGATCAACCCCATTTTGTTACCTGTGATCGAAAAAGAAGTTAAGAAACTTTTAGACGCGAAAATAATAGTACCTCTGAGATATTCAGACTGGGTAGCAAACCTGGTCCTGGTCAGAAAAAGAATGGGGAAATCAGACTGTGTGTGGATTTTAGAAATCTAAATAAGTAATCTCTTAAGGACAACTATCTGCTGCCCAAAATGGACCATGTGCTAGAAAAGGTAGTTGGAGCCAACCGAATGTCTATGATTGATGGGTTCTCTGGTTATAATCAAATCGCCATGAATGAACAAGATAGAGAAAAAACCACTTTCACTACACCATGGGGTACGTTCATGTATGATAAAATGCCTTTTGGTTTGATGAATGCAGGGGCCATGTTCTAACGTGCTATGGACATTGCTTTCATCAGTGAAAGGGATAAGTTCGTAGTCATTTATCTTGTCGATTTGATGGTTTTCTCTAAAATTGACGAAGAACACTTGATACATCTTAAACAAACATTCGAAAAATGGCGCAGGTTTGGTCTATCTTTAAATCCAAAGAAATCACATTTCTCCATGCGGGAAGGTAAGATTCTGGGTCATATCGTATCTAGGGATGGAATCGGGATTGATCCTAAGAGGATTGAAGTGATAGATACTATAAATATTCCCAGAAATGTAAAAGAAATTCAATCTTTCTTAGGAAGAATAAAATTTTGACGAAGATTTATGCCGAATTTTGCTGAGATTGTAAAACTGATCACAGGTATGCTGAAAAAAGGACAGCGAAGTAAAATGGACAATCGAGGCCAAAGCATCGTTCACACACATTAAGAAAGTCATAAGCGAGGCACCAGTGCTAGCAAGCTCCGACTATCTAAAAGATTTTCTTATTTTCTCGTTTGCCTCCGAACACACGATTGCCGCGGTGCTCCTACAAAAGAACGAAGAAGGTTTCGAACAACCGATCACTTTTCTTAGCAAGAGCCTTCGAGATGCAGAACTGAAGCATGATATAATAGAAAAACAAGCATACACCATGGTAAAAGAATTAAAGGCATTCAGAACATATGTACTACACTCCAAGATAATTGCGTACATACCTACCATTTTTGTGAAAGATATTTTAATACAACCATACAACGATGGAAAAAGAGGGCGATGGCTTTCCAAAATCCAAGAATTTGATCTGGAAGTCAAACTGACCAAATTGATAAAAGGACAAGGCCTGGCCAAACTCTTAGCTGAATCGAATTTCAGAGCCCTAGGTATCAATTGCCTGTAGGAAGGCAACAAAGACATGAACCTAAACGAGCTGAATGAGCAAACAGGCCCAAACAAGATCGAAGAGAAGTTCATATAATCAGGCTGGTATAGAGACATAGTATCATACATGCTAACTCTAAAATGCCCAAATGAGCTTTCACCATCAAAAGCCAGGACTTTAAAACTTCATGTGGTTAAATATTGTATCGCCGAAAGTCAGCTATATTGGAAAGATCCACTCAGTTTATTGTTAGTCTATCTAGTCAAATCAGAAACTCAGTGGGTTATAGACGAATTTCATGAGGGAGTCTGTGGGGGGCATCACGCTTGGAGAGCTACAACTTACAAAATTCTGAGGGCTGGGTACTACTGGCCAAAACTTTTCTCGGACGTCAATGCCAAAGTCCGAGCCTGCAACCCTTGTCAACTATTTGCAGGTAAACAGAAGCTCCTGACACTGCCTTTAGTTCTAGTCAAAGCTGAAGCCCCATTTCAGCAATGGGGTCTAGACTTCATAGGCGAGATTAATCCCCATTCCAGTGCTCAACACAAGTGGATCTTAACAGCAACATATTACTTTACTAAATGGGTGGAAGCCATTCCAACCAAAAGGGAAACAAACTCGGTGGTAATCGATTTCTTAGAAGACAACATTTTGTCTAGATTTGGTTGCCCCCGAAAGATAGTTACAGACAATGCCCAAGCCTTTAAATCTATGGCTATGATCAGCTTCGGTCAAAAGTATAACATCGTTCTTGGCCATTCCATAGCGTATTACCCCCAAGGAAATGGATTGGCTGAGTCATCTAACAAGAGCCTGGTAAATATAATCAAGAAAGTATTAGATGAAAACAAAAGGTCTTGGCATGTGCACTTAAAATACGCATTGTGGGCGAATCACATAAGCACAAAAAGGTCTATAGGCATTTCACCTTTCCAAATGGTATATGGGACAGATGCTGTGCTACCTATAAACCTAGCGCCTCCAGTAATGAAGTTATGGCAATATCAAAATGAAGAACCCAATCATGTCACCAGGAGAATAAACCAGTTGATTGAGGTTCAATAGCATAGGGTCGAAGTAGATGAAAAGTTGCAGAAGTACCAAGATGACATGAAGACATTATTCGACTGCAAAGCAAATGACAGAGATTTTATCCCAGGTGATTTAGTATTAAGGTGGGATGCAAGAAGGGAAGAAGCAACAAAACATGGTAAATTTTACCACCTCTGGTATGGGCCATTTAGAGTCTCGTCTTTGGAAGGAAAAAATTCTTTCCTACTGGAAAATATAGACGGTGAAATCCTCAACGCCCCTGTCAATGGGCGTTATCTAAAGAATTA
>SNQJ01S0002286.1:229084-240605 GCA_010110895.2 Picea sitchensis
GTTATAGAAGTATGGCCCCCCATCGAAGATGCGGTTCCGATCTTCGAGATTGTGAAAGATTATTGTGAAGAAACCCTTTGAGCCCAGTTGTAGATCATAGTGGCCTTTCGGTTTCCACCAATATTGGATCCATTTAACGAGGTTGCGTTCAGAGGGCCAAAGCCCTAAGAACTTCCCAACGAGAGCATTGTCTCGCATGAACTGTTTCTGCTCTTCAATACGGGGTGTGCATATAATGTATTTTGGGGCTTGCGGAGCCTGTGGGATGCATTTCCCTGGTACCCACGGAACTGAGCCTCTTGCAGCAGCGTTTTCCTTGAACGAGTCGATGTCCATTTCGCGGTCTTTGAAGGTGCCCTCGGCAAGAAGCTGCTCGCGCATTTCGGGAGGGATTTCAAAGGCCGACCACTTGATTCCAGTCTCAGAGGTAGCATTGGCCGTGACCTGGCTGTAGGTTACTCCTGGTGGATCTCCTTCCCGGCGATTCTGGGGCCCCTGAGGGGCTGCCATTGTGCGGGCTCAGTATGCGGCGACAGAGGCAATCAAAACCCTAGTTGCAGAGCTCCACTTGATCCATTCCCATTCAAATGTTAAAAAGAAGTTTTCTTTGTAACAACATTTTAAAATGTAACTTGTTTGTAAATTCTTAAAGGACTGTAAGAACTGCAGATATAGAGTGTCGACTCTATTTGGCAATAACTAGTAGTTATTGTAATAGGAAAGAGTAGGTAATAGCTTTGAATTTGAAATGATAGATTTCATAATAGGACGAGAGAGCTTGTGGAGAAATCCTTAGATAGTTTTTCAGTGTTGCATTGTAATATAGAGAATGTAAGACATAATAGAGAGATTAGTAGAGTAGAGTAGAGTAGCAGAAACACTTTGTATTTTCGTTTTCATGAATGAATAGAACAGACAAAAAATTGTCCCAAATCCTTGGACTGTATTCATTTCATGTGAGATTGAACAAATTTTATTCTGTGTGTATGATTTGTTACAAGTTAATTTCATGTATGAGTGTTCGAGAGATTGACTGTATGAGTTTGTGATGAAGCTGGTTGAGTTTCAATCGTTTCTCTTCTGATACTTGTATGCAAGGTGTGTATCTCGAACACAAGGAGTGTGTCAACTAAATCTCGGATTGACTCAGAGAGAAGTTCAGAGAGAATTAAAGAAACTTAGACCAGGTGAAAGGTGTGCACAACGTCAAGAAGATAATAAGCTTCGAAGAACCAGAGCCGAAGAATGACAGGTGGGAGAGAAGCATTTTCTTTTTTTTAGTAAAATCCTTCGAACTGAGTTATTCGAAATCCCTTAGAATGCAAGGTGTGCATGGGAGATCAAAAATACTTCAAGGGATGAAGCTCAAAAGGAATATCACTTTCACAAGTGTTGATGAGATCTAGGAGTTGGACTCACAGGATAAGTGAAGGTTGGAACCTTTGAAGTGTCGAAATCTTCTAATTCTGGGAAAAAAGTGCAAAATCTCCGGAGGAGGAGCACACCATCTGTCGGATAAGCTACAAGGAAAATATCTGGACTGTCGAATCCATGTCCAGACATTTAGGAGAGAGTACAAGAAGAAGAACAGATCTGAACCGTTGGATCTGGCACGTGGGCCAACAACCATTAGATCTGGAGGAATATTCACAAGGGTTAAACTCTTCAACAATGCACAGGAGGGTGGACTTTGCTAAGTTCCAAGTCTTGAAATCATTGGGACTATCTATCGTCAGAGGACAGGTGGAAGCATATCATCATTTCACTAAATCGTGACTGGAAGGAGTCAAAGTTGAAGTACTGAGAACTTGCGAAATGTGAAATCGCAATTTGATCTGATCCATTTGATCCAGAGGAGTGTGAACCGTCGGATTTGGGGTGCTCCAAAATATCGACATTTCGAGAGTCGGGAAAGTGAAGGAGGTTGTGACTTAGAGGATGCAAGTCGCGAAATCCCTATATCATTAGAACCTTCCATTGGGAGGGACGTGTGGTGAGAGATCAACATTTCACTGAATTACAGGAGGGAAAAGTCAAAGGGCAGATTCGTGGAACTTGCGAAAAACAAAATCACAAAAAGATCCTAGCCACTGATTGAGGAGAGATCTGGACCATTGATTGTCCATGGAGAATTTTGACATTTTGGGGATCGAGAGAATAGAGGAGAATATCCTTTCAAATTCGCGATACACAAAGTTCCAATATGCAAAATCTTGATTTGATCTAGGCCATTGGATAGGGAGACCTATGAACCATCGATCTAGCGTGGTCACAGTTTCAAATATTTAGTCATCGGGAAAAAGGAAGTGAATATTTCCCCAAAGTCACGAAAGGTGAATCATCGAATTAATGTGGAATGTTGGTTAGCGGAGGATCTGGAGCCATCGGATATTTGTGAATCAGAGATTTGGAAGGGGAGGAAAGACTGCTTGCTGGTTCTCCAAATCGAAAAATTCTGAAATAATTGGGAGCTGGGACCTAGTCCCTAGAGGAAGGTCATGCTGAGTGCATAGGAGAGAGGGGTATTGCTTTATAGGCCCCTAGTCAGGTTTCATAGGTTGGAGTGTTAGAGTGGAATCAAGCCTACATTCCCTAAATCGCGAAATGCGATGCCCCTTTTGTATAGACGTGTGGTCACGACCCGTGGTCGTGCGGAGGGGAAGCTCATGTCTGATGCTTGTACACATGGAATGTGTTTCATATTTGAACCTGTGGTTTTGTTAGTAAAGGTTCTAGCAGGAAACCAAAGAGTTGTTCTAGCTTGAGGAGAAGAATGATCCAGTGACCAGGAGGTCGACAGACCCTGCGGAGGTAGGGGGGCTGCATCAGGTGGTATCAGAGCCAAGTTTTAAGTTTGTTTGCAGACAACAGACAAAAAGAGAAAGGAGTAAATTTGGTATCATTTGTGGTATCAAATAAATTTGATTCTGTTTGTAGGTGACGCAGTGAAATCATGCCACCCAGAAGGCGCAGAGAGAATGCGGAAATGGAAGAAGAAATGGGGTGACTTCGAATGAGATTGGACCCCATGGAGACAACATAGAGGAGAGCACTAGATGTTGGTGATGTCCGTGAAGTTAAATACAAAGAATAAGAATAGGTCAAAGAAAATGTAGCAGAGGATGCTGCACAAGATCACTTGATAAAATTTGTTTCAAAGATAGGAGCCAGAGCAAGAATAGAGGTACCTATGTATGAAGGAAATTTAGAAGTTGAAGAATTGTTATACTGGGTACATGTTATGGACAAATACTTCAATTACAAATATATCAAAGAAGACAATATGGTGAAGCATGCAGTGACAAGACTGAAAGGTCATGAAGTTTTATGGTGGGATGAACTGCAAGCCGAATGTAGGAGAAATGGTAAGCAAAAAATTAAAAACTAGGATAGGATGGTAGCCAAGTTGAAGGAAAAATTGATCCCGAAGGATTACCAAATCAATCTTTACAGAAGATTGCAGAACCTGAAACAAAGGGGTTTATCAGTTAAAGAATACACTGAGGAATTTTACCAACTGAACATCAGGGCTGGACAGAAAGAATGAAGATGAGAAGACAACTAGATATATCAATGGGCTGAGGTATGAAATCCAAGAAGAGATCAGCATGATGTTTGTCAGTAAGGTCGAGGATTCTTATCAAGCATCCTTGAAAGCTGAGGAAAAATTGGCCAGGAAGCAAAGCCAATGAAGCAGAGGCAGAAATTCAAGTCGAGGAAAGGGAACCGATAGAGAGAAGTTCCAGAAGTCGAATCCTGAAGCTAACAAACAACATAGTCACCATGATAAGGGTGGAAGTTCTAAATAAGGACAACATGGAGGAAAACGTTCTTTTTCTAGAGGTACAGGAAGAGGAAGAGCTAGAGGAGACGTGGTTAAATGTTATACTTGTGGAAAAGAAGGACAAAAATATTGTGAATGTCCATACAGAAAGAGAGAAGGCATAGAAGCACATATTGCTGAAGCACAGAAGCATGTGGAAGTAGAAGCAATAGAAGGAGGAAGAAACCTCATGATGAGGAAGATCCTTATTAAACCAGGAAAGGAACTAGAGGAACCAGTTCAACAAACAAGCCTGTTCAAAACTGCTTGCAAGTCGAAAGATAGAGTTTGCAAAGTAATCATAGACAGTGGGAGCATTGACAATCTAGTATCCATAGATATGGTGGAGAAGATGGAATTGAAGACAACTGTACATCCAAAGACATACAAAGTATCATGGTTGCAGAAAGGACATCAAGTCATGGTAAGTCAACAATGCCAAGTTGAATTTAAAATAGGAGTTTACAAAGATGAAATACTATGTGATCTAATTCCTATGAATGTCTGTCATATTTGATTGGGGAGACCATGGCAGTATGACCGAAAGGTTGTTCATGATGGAAGGAAGAATACCCATACTCTAGAAAAGAATGGTAGAACACATATGTTGTTACCCATAGAAGACAAGGAGCCAAAGGCAAAATCTAGTTCAAGCATACTTCTCATGAGCGGGAAGGAACTCTTGAATGAAGTCAAGAAGGAGAAAGAAATGCAGTTTGTTGTTGTGAGGAAGCCTAGAGTTATCCTTACAAATACTTCTATAGAAGATTTTCCTATAGAAATATAGGAACTATTAGAAAACTTTGTTGATATAGTCATGGATGAGCTACCACACTCATTTCCACCCATTAGGAGCATAAGCCATAATATTGACCTTATTCTGGGGGCTAGTTTACCAAACATAGAAGCTTATAGGTTGACATCTAGAGAGAATGAGGAGTTCAAGAATCAAGTCCAGGAGTTGTTGGATAAGGGGCTAGTCAGGGAAAGCCTAAGACCATGTGCAGTACCGACTGTACTAAGTCCAAAGAAAGATGGGGGATGGAGGATGTGTATAGATTCTCGAGCCATCAACAAGATAACCATTAGGTACAAATTTCCTTTACCAAGGATGGATGATTTGATGGACTGTCTGAGTGGAGAAAGCTATTTTTCCAAGATAGACTTGAAGAGCAGATATCATCAAATCCGAATGAGAGAGGGAGATGAATGGAAAACAACATTCAAGACAAATGAAGGATTGTTTGAATGGCAGGTCATGCCGTTTGGGTTGACAAATGCACCAAGAACATTTATGAGATTAATGAATGAAGTGTTGAAAGACTTCATAGGAAAATGTGTCATTGTATATCTAGATGACATACTAATCTTCAACAAGACAAAGGAAGGACACTTAAAACATTTGACATTAGTGATGGAAAGGTTGCACTGAGAGAAATTGTTGATAAATCTGAAGAAGATTTCTTTTATGAAGAAGGAGCTCATATATTTGGGTTTTGTAATCTCTTCAAATGAATTGAAGATGGACCCAGAAAAAGTGAGAGCGATTAGAGAATGGCCATCACCGAGAAACATATTTGAGGTAATAATTTTTCATGGGTTAGCAAGTTTTTATAGGAAATTAATCATAAATTTCAGTGGCATACGTGCACCCATTCTAGACACTGTGAAGAGGAAATACAAGTCCTTCAGTTGGACAGAGGAAGATGAAAAAAGTTTCAAAGTGTTGAAGGAGAAAATCACAAAGAAGCCAATTCTGGTCTTACCAGATTTTGGAAAAACATTTCAGGTGAGATGCGACACAAGTGGATTATCTATTGGAGAAGTCTTGAGTCAGGACAATAGACCAGTTTCTTATTTCAACGAGAAACTGAATGACGCCAAGAAAAACTATTCCACGCATGACAAGGAATTTTATGCAGTGATTCAATCTTTGAAAAAATGGAGGCACTATCTAATTCCTAAAGAATTTGTCTTGTACAGTGATAAACAATCTTTGTAATTTATTACTAGGCAAGAAAATTTGAATCAGAAATATGCAAAATGGGTAGAATTTATGCAAAATTTTACTTTTGTTATTAAACACATTGTTGGAACTGCTAACAAAGTTGCAGATGCTTTGAGCAGGAGGAGTTTAATTTTACAGGAATTCCAAGTGGAGACCTTAGGGTTTGAACATCTCAAGGAGATGTATAGAGAAGATACAGATTTTAAAGAAGCTTATGAAGCATGCAAGAATCCTTTATTGGGAAACAAAATCCCATGGACTGAATATTTGATCCAAGATGGATTACTATTCAAGGGAAGCCAATTGTGCATGTTAGCACCAGGAATCACTCTTGGATTGCAATAGGAGTAAGCCTGATACCCATTAGTTTATATGTCACAGGTTGTTCATAAAGGGTGACCAAATGTGAGTAAACTCAGAATAATATCGTTTTAACTCAGAAAACTGGGTTGGAAATACAATGCTAAGTGAGGTATTGATCTAACTTAGGCCAATAAGTTTGCATAGTGGTGAGTAGGTGGAGGAAAAATGATATAGAGATGAAAGTCTTCTCTGGACATCTAGTTTTCCAGTAGCCTTTGGAGGAAAAGTCTTAGATATGAGATCCTTTCAGATCTGAAAGCTTTAAGAAACTTAAAACGTTGCAAAGAACCGATATAATCAAACCTACATTATATAGTCATTACAACACCCAACTGGATCATCCATTCCCGGGCATTAAGAGTTAGAAGAAAGAGTAAGGAAGCGGCTAGTTGCTCTTAAATAATAAGTCTCAAATATAAGTCTATAACCAAAGAACCAGAGGCCTCACTAAAAATTTACAATTGGGAGCTTAGCTCTACCATCGATATTTACAAAAATATCAAAACTGAGTATTTATACTCCAAACAAAATTACAGAAGCATGCATCTAATTTCTACATTGAAGGCATCTCGTCTGCATGTTTCCTGACATACAATGCATGTAATATCCTATCAGAAGGAAACTCTGTCGGGCACAATCGTGTTCTCAGAACGGACCTGCAAATGAATTGATTGGATAACAACCCCTTTCTGGGCTTTCCATTTATGGTGGAAATGATGTTCAACTTCCACCACCAACCTCAATAAATTCTTCATGGGAATTTGGAAGACCCAAGTCAATTCTATCTCTGTCGGACATGACAGCCTTAGCATTTTCCATCTGGATATAAGCTGGATGCTTATAGGGAAGCCTGACGGTAGATGTGGTTGCTGACGAAGTGATGGGTGCACTCAGTATGGGGGAGATTATGGGAGATGGTCGGGTGGACAATTGTGAATGGACGAGGAGACTAAGGATAGCGTGGGGATCACACAAGCAGAATATGAGGTGTAATGAGAAGGAGGAGATGTGGAGCGAGGTGGCATAGGTGGTGAGAGATGAGAAAGGGACATGTACCAGTGAGACAGTGAGTGGAAGACAGATGGAGGGATCGAAAGTGATGAGGGGTGGACACTTGTCGGCCCTGAATAGGACACTTTATGTACACGCGCATATCGGGGCTGTGGAAAGCGGTCTGAAACTTCCCCACTTTTGGCCTCAATGTGGGTCTTTGGCTGACACGTAGCACCTCCACAAACTGTGGTTTTTTTCTTTGGCACACTTTGCCTTTTTATCCTATTCGCATGTTGAAACCCCGATATGATCGACGATTGTCGATTTGAGGCGCACTAATCTTGACCACCCAGGAATGTGCATGTCTTATCATGTCTCACAAAAACGTCACATCGTAACTCTGACTTAGGATTTAAGCCGATTTATGGGTTTTTAGCCCACTTCTTGTCATTCTTTTGCCTTGGTGTCCATTCTGAAGGAAGAAAACCCCCTATACCAACATATGTGATAACATCAGGCTCCATGGGGGATGGATTTCTCCCTGTGATATGCCAAGAACTCTTCTACAACTTCAGTGCCTTGTTGTTGGGCTATGGAGTCACTTATGAACTAAAAAACAAAACAAAAGAAAAACAATATTTACAAATACATGAGAGCCGCCTGTGGCTCAAACAAAGAATTTCTTCAGAAAATGCCCATTTACAAGGCCACCAAAAATTTCATTGCCCTCCAAATTATGCAACTTGTAGGTATTATTTGGAATGATCTCAAAAACTTTGAAGGGACCAATACACAAGGCTTCAAATTTGTTGTGCTTTCCTTTGTCCTACTTGGGTGTATCCCATTTAAGCACTAGATCTCCCATCTGGAAATATTATTTTCTCGCCTTTCTATCAAAGGCTTGCTTGATCCTTTTCTTATGGTTATGAGCTTTGTCCATCACCTGCTCTCTAGTCTGCTTCACTTCCACCAGTTGATGAATCCTTCTGATCATGTCATCAGGATCCCCTTGATAATCCTAAAACAATTTCATTACAGGTAGAGCCATCTGATAAGGGAAAACAACTTTTGTTCCATAAACAAGTTGGAAAGGGGAGATACCTATGGATATTTTTGATGTCACTCGATCTGTCCACAAAGCGAATTTTATCTTTGAATCCCATTCATTCTTATTATCCTCTAATAGTCTTTTAATAAGCTTGATCAAACTTTTGTTAGAGGACTCTGCTAGTCCATTTCCTTGGGGATAATAAGGAGTGGAGTGAATTAATGAAATCCAACACTACTCACAGAACTTGATCAAAGGATCAAACTTGAAATATGTAGCATTATCGGTGATAATTCTGCTAGGATAGCCAAATCTTGCTATGATATCCTCCAGGAAACTGATGATTACCTTGTGTGAAGCACTCCTGGTAGGGATGGCTTCTATCCATTTGGTGAAATAATCTGTTGCAGTTAAGATCCATCTATGTTGACCACTTGAAGTAGGATGAATATCCCCAATGAAGTCCAACCCCCATTGCTCAATGGGTGTTGAAGCTACTACAGGCTTTAGTGGTAAGGATTTGAGCTGCTGCTTTCCTGAGAATTTTTTACATTTGATACAAGCTCTGATTTTTCTGCAAACATCAGTGAATAAAATGGGCCAGTAGTACCCAGCCCTGAGAATTTTGTAGGCTGTGGTCTTCCAGAAATGATGTCCCCCACATAGGCTGCTATGAAAATCAAACATAATCCTTTGGGCCTCCTGTGGGTTTAGACATCTCAAAAGCACTCCTAGAGGGTCCTTCCAATATAAGACCTGGTCAATAAGGCAATATCTAATTTCTTTGAGCTTTAAATCTCTTTCCTTGCTCTTCCCCATTCCATCAGGGGGCTTTAATTTTTGCAGAAAATATAATATGTTTTCATACCAGGTGCATTTTGCTAGTGGTAGGCTATCTGGAGAGCTTTCGTTAGACAACTCTGTCTGCTGATTTTTTGAGCAAGTATTGATGAAGTTAACCCCCAAGGATTTACAATTAGATTCAACCAACATATTGGCTAAACCTTACCCTTTAACTAGCTTGGTGGGATTTATTTCCAGATCAAGCTCAAAGATTTTGGCAATCCATTTGCTCCTCTTCCCATCTATGTCTGACTGAATGAGAATGTCCTTCATAGTAGCTGAAGGGACATAAGAAATAATTCTTGAATGAAGGACATAGATCCTGAAATCCTTGAGGGCTTTCACCAATGCATAGACTTGTTTCTCCATGATGTCATATCTGATCTCAGCATCCCTCAATGCCTTGCTAAAAAAGGATATAGGCTGTTCCATTCCCTCAACATTTTTATGCAACAAAATAGCTGCTACTGTATCAAAGGAAGCAAAAGAAAAAATCAGAAAATCCTTGGAATAGTCAGGAATGATCAGCATGGGAGATTCAATCAATTATTTCTTAATCTGGCTGAAGGATTCCTTGGGTTCAACATCCCACTTTATTTCATTCCCCTTCCTGAGCATGGCTATGATATGCTTCACCAATTCAACAAAATTTGAAACAAACCTCCTTAGAAAGTTAATCTTGCCCAGGAAAGACTGGACCTCTTTTATGGACCTTGGGAATGATAATGTTTGGATTTCTTCCACCCTGTTGGGATCGATTCTGACCCCCTTAGTTGATACTATGTGCCCCAGTAACTTTCCCTCCTTCATAGAAAATAGTGATTTTTTGGGGTTCAGGGAAAGACCAAACTTTCTGCATTTCAAGAAAACTTTCCTCAGATGACAACAATGTTCTTTACCAGATCTAGAAAAGACTGTTATGTCATCCAGATAAATGACCACAAATTTATCTTTCTCCCCAATGAAGGTGATGTCCATGGCTCATTGAAACATTTCCCCTGCATTCATCAATCCAAAAGGCATTTTGGCATACATGAATGTGCCCCAAGGAGTGGTGAAGGATGTTTTTTCTCTGTCCTCAGGCAGGACTGATATTTGATTGTAGCCCGAAAAGCCATCAATCATGGATATCCTTGATGCACTAGTTACTCTTTGTAATATATGTTCCATTTTTGGAAAGGGGTAATTCTCCTTATTTGAGATCCTGTTCAGATTTCTGAAGTTGACATAAAGCATGATCTCTCCATTCTTATTTCTCACTGGGACCAGATTGGCTATCCATTCAGAATATCTCAAAGGGACAATTATTTGGGCATCCAGTAGCTTCTTTACCTCTCTTTCCATAATAGGCAACAACACAGGGTTTATCTTTCTTAATTTATTCTTAAATGGTTTGGTCTCCTCCTTCAGTGGAATCTTATGCTCAATGACAACCATGTCATATGTTCTAAGGTCTTCATAGGTCCAAGCGAAAACATCAGCAAATTCCTTTAATAACTCAGCACACTCGACCCTCTTCTTTCTTGTCAAGTTGCTTGACAATTTGACAAACTTTGGCTCCTTCTCTGTGCCAATATTGCACTCAGCCACATCAACATCATCCTTTAAGATTTTTCCCTTTACTGCCACATCATTTCTATCAAAAATCCTTTCCAAAGGAACTAGTCCTTTGGGGATTTGATTGATAGGAAACTAAACAATATGATGATCAACAATATTGTTCAGAAACATACCAGTATGAGAATCTATTTCAGCATCAGGATCTTGATCAATGTGTAATGCAACAAATTCATCAACAGTCTCTAGGAACCTTTTGATTTCAAGATCATCCTCAAACACTTTCCAATGCTTAACATTGTCAGGTATAGAGGGTCTATATTTCACTTCTACATCATCCTTGATCTTGTGCGGTAGAGGAACTCTAAAATTGCTTGCTGAAATAGCTAGAGAATCAACCACAATGTTTTCTCCTCTTGGAATAAATGATATGTTGAAAGCTAAGAAAAAACTGTCAATGAGGTCCCATACTTCATTTATGTAAATCCTAAGCCGAGGGTGTTTGGACTGATAGATATTTATGATTTGTTGAATAATCAGCTCGGCATCTGCAAACACAGATATTTCTTTAATTCCCATGTCCTTTGCAGCCCTTAAGTGTTGGAAATACTAAAACAACTGAGAGGGGAGGTGAATTAGTTGTTTATAAGCTTAAACAATTTTATACCTTCTTAACAATTATTAATATTTCTTCATGTGTCATCAAGCAACATACAACATATGGACAACAAGAGTAAAGATCATCAGTCACACATAAAATACATGCAGAGACAGATTTTCACGAGGAAACCCATAAAGGGAGAAAACCTCTTCTTCTTCGAAATGATAGGCAATCTTTTTCAGTTCTGTACATCATCTATAATTGAGCACCAACTCAATGTGAGGC
>SNQJ01S0002286.1:250084-277939 GCA_010110895.2 Picea sitchensis
CACTTATAGATAAATGAGTAGGAAAAAATGGCATTCACAGAAAAGCACCTTAACCACAACAATCACAAAATAAAACCAAATGTGATGCAGGGATTTTTCGAGGGTCATAACTTTTGACTTGGTTATCCGTTTTGGCTAAAATTTTATGGGAAGTTGTGTCTCAAAGAGTTCACTGTCGTGTCGATCAAAATTATTCGATTGGACATCATTTTGAGATTTAGTTGACCTTACATGTACCTATCAATATGAGGAGAGTGAATCACCACTCTTGGAGATTCAATTGATGGACTAGGTTGTGGAGACCGACAACTTGTTGGGACACTTACTCCAAGGATCGATCTACAATGATGAGTATGCACTCCTTATTTGTCAGGATTACCATAGAACATGTCTGGACACATATTTATGGGATCTAGGCATGGATGATATTAGTAGGGTGAGTGCACAGGAGGATACAACTGCCCATACATGATACAATGTGATTCATATGGGGGTCGCAGTTGGTGATGGTGTGTAGTGGCATACATGAAGATGTAGTAGCACAGTGGACAATGGGAAGTTCAATGCCTTATATTTTGAGGAGTGTGTTGTTGAGGATTCCATTATTGACGCTAGCAGTGAGAGGCATGGGGTTGCACCTCAACAGGGTTGTGATCAAGAGTCACGACACTTGACAGAACAATTGAGAGTCAATGAGGACATGATCATGGAAGACACTACATGTATTTATGATACACATACATTGGTGGCGGGTTATTGTTGGAGGGCCTTGATGGAACATGATAGTTCAGATAGGGGAATTTCCATTGATTACTTCCATACACTTATGGAGAGAGTGACTATGATCAGGGTCAACTACTAGGAGTTATTGATGGATAGAGATTACCTATTGGAGGTTGGAGAGATGTATCAAAAGGCACTGATGGAGCACGAGGTTGAGGTGGACTGACTCATTCATGAGTTGGTGAGCACACGAGGATTCTTGGAAGGAATACATACAACCCTTCATGAATCAGAGGCCAGATTAGAGGAGCTCCTTAAGGAGACTAGTCAGAGATCCAATATATGTAACTCAACAGAGAGTTAGATATATCCTTTAGTTGCGTTGTTAGAGGATATTGGTGGTTTGGAAGAGGAGCACGAGTGGATGGAGGATCATGAGGAGATGTACTTAGTAGAGCATGGAGATTCCTCTCCCTTGTAGAAATATACATATATGGGAGATCACCTTCATCGTATCAGTAGTTGCGTGAGTGATGATGGATGGAGAATGATTGACCTGTAGTTAGTGGAGATACCTACTGTTGTACTTGATGATTGGTGTTCAATGATGAGTACAAGATATTTTTTACCATGGGCACTGATGGACGAGCTTTTGGTCAAGTCCTTGGGATTGACCAAATCATATGATACTTTCCATTCCTACAGTTGGTCACATATATTTATGATAGTCTTTCCCGATACTTTCATCATTAACAACAACACAAGGGGAGATAAACAATGGCAGGGGACATGGAGAGTTGGTAGGCTGAGACCACCTAACATGAGTGTCTTGATTGCAAACAACAGGATAGGGGTGGATCATTAGGGGCAGACAATTGAGGCCCTGGGCATGATGGAGAGTATCCTAGGCCATGGGATAGAGGATATCTCAGAGGTTGCTACATATTCAAACTCTCATTGGGATGAGCGTGGAGAGATTTCGACAATTACCATTAGGGCACATCAATAGTTAGTGGGGATTAGAAGTGATGAACTTCCAAATTTGACATGGGATCCAAGAGTCCATTGGGTTAATAGTTTTTTTCATCTTATGAGGATCCAAGAGTGGAGGATCTAGTATGGATACTTTGAGCAGATAGTCATGATCAGAGTAGAGAAAAATCATCATGATGGTCCCTGTCAGAGACTAGCATGGGACCCTATGATTACAGGGCTGGGAATTTCATTGACTGATGGAGATGAGCAGACCTATGTAGGGGGAGGTCACTTTGATTTTACATTGAGTTTCAGTATTGGGGAGAGCACGTCACTAGCTGGTGATTCGTTGAGGTATTGTAGTACCTCACTATGACAACAACATGTTGAGTCGGTGGGGGTCATGTTGGGTTTGGTATTTTATGGTTGGAATGACTCATTTCGGGTTGAGGTCGTGTGTTATTTGCAGGAGACTCATAGTGTTGATATGTTACAGAACTATACTTCACAAGACATTGTAGTTCACATCTTGATATGGGATCCAGGGATTAGAGTGCTTGGTAGTTCAATGTTTGATGGAGTTGAGTTTCGAGTAGAGTGGTTTCTTGGGGAGTTGGCTTTGATTCTTTGGCCATTAATCATTCTACTAATCATGAGCATTTGGGTGTCATGCGTGGTGATCACTTGGAGAGGCCCCATATTGAGGGGAGTCAATTTTGTGTCACACATGTGGATATGGGACCTCGATATCATATGTAGATTGATTAATATATTAATTGAGGACAAGAAATATTCCAATAGGGAGGACTGTAATGTCCCCATTTTTGGACAATATTACATTACAAAATGTTATGCCTACCAGAGTAGCCAGATAGGGGTGACAGAGAGTTCGAGAGATATTGACAGGTTTTATTGGGCCCGAATTGCATCGTTCATCATCATGATCCATTCCACACAGATTGGCTTTGTTTTCATTGCATTACAACAATTTCTGTAATTTTGAGTTATTATGGGTCATATATTATTTAAATTCACTAAGAAGTTCACAATGGGCATATTACTTGGAGAAACCTCTTAGTGTAATAGCTCATCAGAATAAAGAGGAAGAACATTACATGATAAGATGATGAGAAGTGACTTTCGGTGGCTGGAGAAGCCATAAGGATGGATTAATAACTTTTTAGAGGTAAAATGGTTAATTAATTAATTAATTAAGTGATTTAATCAAGGAATAATAAAAGAAAGAAAAAGTCACCTGGAGGGAAAAGGTCAACAATGAAGTAGGGTTTTGGGAAGCTATAAAGGAAAGGTAAAGTGACCTAATTCATCATTATGTAGATTTTGACTTGTTAGTGAGGAGAGATGCACATTTCAAGAGAGATAGATCAGTGGATTATAGAAGGAATACACCAGTGGCTGATTTCAGTGTTGAGAGACACACCCTAGTCACCGGGGAGGTCACACAGATCTTCCATCGATATTCAACAATGGTTTCGTAGGTTGGAACAACAAGGGCACACTCATTCAGGGTGAGGGTGCAAATTCTTAGGAGGTTCAGTGGATCAACTTGTCCCTTTCAGGGAGAGTTCATAGATTCTCGTCTGACCCAATTGAGAGGAAGGCAAGGCACATATTTTTCCTGGTTTCTCATCACATTTCGCCGGAGGAATCATCTGGGGTACACTTTCCAAACATTGGGAGTGTGACATTTGGGGAGGACACATTCGGGGTTCCCGAGCGATCATCAATTCATATATGGGGAAATACTTCCAACCCATTTCATAGTAGACCTAGGTGATTAGTTTGAGACACACATCAGTCGATTCCGACGGTGGAATCACTAGGGCACAATTTTACAGAGTAGAGGGGGTGCATTTCCCTAGGGGGATCCATCCAGGGACCAAATACACCAATTGAGGTCCGAAAAATCACCGAGACTATGAGGCAGAGTATGGCGCATTGTTTGGGACAATTTCTAGGCATTTCCAAAAGGTATAACCACCAAGGTGAACTTTCCAGACTTGTAACAATTGTCATACGAGCTTCCATATCCGCAACATTTCTTCATCTCATCCAATGCATTCCACAACATTCTTCAGGTATCGGGTATTATTTTTTTAGTTGCTATTGTATTCTAGTTAAGATCATTTTGTCATTGATCTAGCCGAGTGATTTATTTTATTTATCCACATTCGACATTTGTACTCCACGAAGATTTCATAATATAATCTTTTTTTGTCACCATTATTATTTGAATGCTCATTTATATGCTATAAACAATTAATCCTACATGCACATTAGCAAATTTTCCTAGACTAGCCTATTCAGGAACATTACATGAACTCTTTTGTCATGACCCTAGTAAAAATGTACCCTTCACTCAAGTAAAATTACTTATTAGGCATGTTAATATTTTTCTATCTTATTTTAATGCTTAGACGGTGGCACTGATGATGAGGATCCTAATATAGATAATCATTTTGATGATATGTAGTTATTTGTAGTAGCATGATTTTTTTTTGACTCTAGAGGCCATTTAGAGCCTCTTTGTTGATGTATTTTGGTTCAGAGATGAATTGAACTTGGTGTTATTTTGGTTATAAGCACTCTTACTTGCTATATAAATGAGAAACTTTGCATATTTTTATATAAATGGTTTGGATTCATATGGATGCACATGAATAGATATGTTTTTTTTCAAAATTTAAATATTTTATGTATTTTTTGGTCGACGGGTTTTTTTGTCGATTTTTTTCCGGTTCCGGTCCGGTTTACATTTTTGGGGTCGATCGGTCCAATTATGAATAACATTGGTGTGGAGAGGTAATATGTCTAGAATAGAGTGTCGGAGGGTTTCAGTGGGAAATATGTCCAAGCATCAATCACTAAAGCAGATATGTGCCAATGATCAACACATGGACATGAGAAGGGTTATAGGGTGTGAAACCCTAGTTGATATAGTGAGTGGAAATTGATGCTTATTCAACGACATTATAGTAATGGACATTCCCAGTGTTCAAGAGAGTCACTTGTTGGAGGGAGATTCCAACTTTTTTTCTTGGAAGTTGAGATTGTAGAACCTCCTAGAAATGGAAAGCTTATGGTACCTTGTGGAGAAGGTGGTTGTGTCACCTACAAATACCAAATATCTAATAGAACACAACAAGAAGGTAGTGGTAGTGAAGTGAATCCTATTGGATTTAGTTAAGGATAACCTAATCCCTCATATTTCTAGGAAGAAGTCTACCAAAGAGATGTATGATTCCATGGGAGCCTTGAGTCAAAGTGTGAACATATCCAATAAGATGCTCTTAAAATAACAAGCTCAATGCTACCCACATGAACATGATAGATATAGTGACAAGCTATCTCATGATGATATCAAAGCTAAGAGATCAAATTGTGGTAGTTGGGAACACAATTGAGGATAATGATCTCATTTGAATTTCTTTGAATGGTGTTAGTCCACAATGGCACAAGTTTTCCCAAGTTTTCTATGGTCAGGATACGTACCCTAAAATCAAGTAGTTGTGGGATGCTTTCATTGGAGAGGATATGATACAACACCAAGTCTCAACCAATTACAAGGATGCGGATGATGTACCAGACCTATCCCTCATAAAAAATGTGGGGAGAGGATGTAGGAAAGGAGGACTTGGAAGGGGTCAGAAGAGAAAGTTGGAAGAATCAAATTCTTCATGTCAAGGGAAGAAAGACTTGAGTCATATCCAATGCTTTAGGTGTGGAAAACATTGTCACTATGCTTCTTAGTGTCTTGAGAGGAAGAAGGAGAAGGAGAAGGGGAAGGGAAAGCAATAGCAACAAGAGTTTGAAAGAAGTGCAAAAGCTTCAATTGTGAACAAGTTGATTTCAAGGCTTGATACTACCTTCGCCATGATGTCATGTCTTTCCATGAACATAGTTTTGGGTGATGGATGGTATGTGGATAGTGGAGCTTCTAGACATATGACTTATGACAAAAATATCTTTAGAAGGTTTCAAGAGAAAGAGGGAGGACTACATGAGGAGTTGGGTGATGATGCCACGTATCTTGTGAAGGAATTGGGATCTATATCTTTCCAAATGCCTTCAGGTGATATTCTTGAGCTAGATTATGTTTTATATGTTCCTAAGTTAATAAATAATCTTCTTTCAATTTATTGAAATACAAGTTTATAGTGTTTGGATGATATTGATGGCTATCAAGTCCCCATGAGAGTCAACAACCTTGGATCTCATCAACATTTGACTAGAGGGGTGGAAAAAGGTGACCTTTACATGCCACCCATACAATAGGGTTTTCACATTGAAGATTTTTAAGAGAGATCAGAGTATAGAAGGAATCAATTATCCTGATTCATGTTTCTTCAGGTTCGTTGATGGTCAACCGTCTAACCAAGCCCCTAGAAAAATGAAGATTTCAGATGTGGAGGGAGTGTCTTGCATTTAGTAGAGAACACTTTCCTCAATTAGAGGGAGTGTTGGATTTATATTTCGTCATAAAGTGCAAAGTAGAGTGCCATAAAGTGCAAAGTAGAGTGCCATTAATAACATCAACAAGTAGAGAAGACCCGGGGCATACAGAGAGAAGGCATGCTTGATATGTGTGAAGGTTTGTACAACAATGAGGCAACCCTCATCCAACATAGGAGAGAGATGAGAGGATGCATGCATGCAAAACGCATGTGTGTGCCATCCTCAATTTAGTTCAAGTTTAGATGCCTTTTATATTTAGTAGTTTAATTCTATTTTTGGTTTTGGTTTAGTTAGTATTTTCATTCATCTATCCATGCAAGGAAGGCGCTTTAGGGTTAGGGTTTAATATTTTTAGTTAAGGCATTGTTGTGCATGTGTACAGATACATTGTATCTTCTCATTTATAAAGGAGAAGATGGGGTATAGGTTTTATTCACTCAGTTTTTAATTCAACAATTATCAGTTCATTGTTTTCATTTTCACAAATAATGAAAAGCAAAAACATGTTTTGATGTCAATTTTTTGTGTTTCCATTGTGTTTATAGAATCTAGCAGTTTTGAGTAGCTTTAAGTTTTCCACTGTTTAGTTTCCAAGAGGAAATATTTTAAAGTGAAAAATAAGTTTACCATGCTTTGAAAAAATCTAACAAAAGAGACAAAATCTCATACTGCAATGTTTGTGAATCTTCCTCGTAGCATGAGCTTAACATTCAGATACACCTCGTAGTGCAATTTTGTGTAGTTTTAAGTTTTATGATGTTTAGTTTCTTGTAGCAATTCTTTTAGAGTGCAGAATATGTTTACCATTCTTTGAGAAAATCTAACAGAAAGGACAAAAAATAACATTGCAATGTCTATGAATGTCAATGATTAACTTCAACTAGCTTCTCAATTGAGATGCCTAGCATTAATAAAAACGCCCACAGAGTTAGAAATTCCCAAGCATAAATAAATTTGCTTAAATAAATAAATGAAACTCCATATTTATTAATTACTCACATTTTCACCATGGGTTATGGGGTCTGCACTAGTTATTAAATTTCAATTGAGTAAATGTAACTTCTAAATTTGCATATAGTCGAATGCTCACTGGATAAATTTCAATTGAGTAAATGTAACTTCTAAATTTGCATATCGTCAAACGCTCATTGCATAAAGAAAAACATTAATTTCCTTTTTTAACAAATTTTAGTGGCTTTGTCTTTGAAGTGAAAATAATACTGACATATTTTCCCTATAAATTGAAAAATATAGATCAAGAAATATATTGGTGAAGATGTTAAAAATATTTCAGTTGTGGTTATGAATCTCATAAACAAACATTTTTTTTTATGATTCTAATTTCTGTGTAATTACAAAAAATTTATAATGCATAATCCTCTTCCTACAAACCATAATATGAAAAACTTAATTTTATTATTTCATTTTCATGGGGACAAGAATTAAGGTAGGAATTAAGGGGATGAGCACAACTGAGTTGTTTTTATAACCATGAAGAAATTGAGGGCATATTTGGCATCAATGCTTACCTGGTTCTTGACCAAATTTCAATGTTTTTGTTCTGGGTTAAGATTTCCAACAACCTCAAGGATTTGAAAAGTGAATTGCATAGTTAGTTTGTGACTACAAATTTGGTGTCCATGAATATTTTATCTCATATCACCATTGATTAATAATAATAATAATAATCTATTTTTAAGGTCATAGCCAGAGAAAAATTCTTTGCAATAACAATAATATTAAGGTTCTTAGAAAAAGTAAAATACCAAGACAAGTAATTCTTACTAATTTATAAACATGAAGCCTTTTGTTAGTCTAATCTAATTTAGACAATGCACGAGTTTATTTGATTAACCCTATGTATAAGTCCGTATACAGTTTAACCACAACTCATCAAAGAATGCACTTTTAGAGAAATTTTGTTGTCACATCCATAAAAATCAGCGTTTAAATAAATTCCATTAAAAATCTAACTAAAAAATAGTTACAAGATCTACAATAATTTAGTAAAGAGAATAAAAACCAATGGAAAAATTCCATTAAAAATCTAACTAAAAAATAGTTGCCAGATCTACAAAATATTTTTTTAGTAAAGGGAACTAGGTTTGGTCCTTCCCTAGCCGCTCACTGCGTTTGGAAAAGGTTTCACCTCCGACCATTCCTACTACGATCCCTATATCCACTCGATTAGCTGCTGTAATCGAACTATCAGGGATGATATCACAAATATCTAAGGTCGATCAAACTATATAGCCCTCCTCCCTCAAATTGGAAAGGATAGATCAATATGGTGGGAAAGCGGATCAATAGGTTATGAGTAAACAGGAACTAGATCAACTGTATCCTCCACCTTTGTGGATGTCTTTGTCCGAGCTTGAATACTAGATCCACTTAGTCATTTTTTTTTAGTAAAGGGAAGACAAACCAATGGAAAATTCAAAAAACCATTGAAATGCCCAAAATTATTATTCAGGAAACAAAAACAAGTAAAAAAAATTCTTAACATCAAATATTCCATGAAATCTGAGAAGCTGCTTGAATATCCCATTTTGGATCGATACACTATTTTGCCACAAAGATCATCTTAAAATTCAAGGGTGAAAATTTGTAAAAAATGACTTATGGATAAAAGGCCAAAGATATGCCATAGAACACTCACCAATCCAAGTCAAGAGCACCAAATTGATAAAAAATTTCAACATGAATGCCTCAAACTAGCTCTGAAAATTTTAGGGTGAATGCAACAAACCCTCTAAAAATCTAGATAAATTCCAGGCGACTGCACTTAAGCCCTCTGAAAATCTTGAAATATTTCGGGCAAATGTACTAAACCCTATTAAAATCTTGAAAATTTTGGGGCTAATGCATATTGGAACAATGGAAAGTCAACGATGAAATATCATATATATGTGATCTTGTTTTAGGTAATGAAAAGGAAATATTTTATTTTATTTGAATCCTAACTATATTTTATGGGTGAAGGTTTAAAAATGTTCTAATGTAAAAAGTTTGCCCTGTTTCTAACCTCACTCACATATGATTCATGATTCCTGTTATGAGAGCGAAACATTCTTCCTTATTTGTGAAGCATGACAAAAAATACACTGGAAGAAGACAACTATAGTAGAATAGAGAGCATTCTAGAAATAGTGATTTGAAAGATAAGTTTCACCAAATCTTCCTCTCTTTTATCATTTTTTAACACAGATAGGTCCAGAAAAGGCATCTCAACTAACTTTATCGACAAATAGCATTAAAATACATCTCTGCCTCTACAACATCCTCCACTTTAAGAATCGTTCCCTCTAAGTTGGTGGCACTATTGCAGAAGGCATCCACATCCGCCTTATCCATTTATGAAACTAACGAGGCATTGACTTGTTTCATGTTTATAGACACATCAGAAAATAGCCATTTCAAATAACCACTGTTACAGCAGATTATCCGTTAACAAAAATCAAGGTATCCACTATTACAACAGAGCACCAAATTGCATACAAAAAGACAGTACTTGTCTACGCAACACCGGTAAATTGCAACAATATACCCATGATCCTACAAGCTATTCCATGATCCTACAAGCTATTCACTGTGTGGGTGTCTCGGTTCGATCGAGAATGTAGGTAGAGCAGTTCTTGGTCATGGTTGGGAGTGATAAATTGCAACAATATACCTGCGATATATCCCACATTCACCAACATTTCATTTTCGTCAAACATTATAAGACAATTTTAAGATAAGGTCATCTGATGCATGCCACCTGGTGAGATCAGAGCCAACCATTTTGGCTATTCGATCTATGCCCCGTGGCAAGCTTAGAGTGGCTAGATCTGGCCATTTCGATGCACGCCACGTGGCAAACTCAGAGCTGCCAGATTTTTAACGATTTGCTGCATGCCACGTCTCGAGCTCATGGCCGTTGGATCTGGCTATTCGATGCATGCCACGTGGTGAGACCAAAGCTGTCAGATCTCATCGTTCGAGTGCCACGTGGCAAGATCAAATTCGTCGGATCTCGCAACATGTCAATCTTAGACCCGTCGGATGTCGAAGCGTTCGATGCATGCCATGTGGCGAGATCAAAGCCATTGGATCTGGCCATTCGATGCATGCCATGTGTCATGATCAGAACTATCAGATCTGGTTGTTGGATGTGTGCCACGTGGACATATCGAGACTGTCAGATTTAGCCATTGGATCTGTGCCATGTGGCGAGATCTAGCCGTCGGATGAATTCCATGTGGTGGAATAGCAGCCATCGGATATATCCATTGGATGCGTGCCACATGGCGATACTATAGCTGTCAGATTAGGCCGTCGGATGTGTGCCACATATCGAGATCACAACTGCCATATCTGGCCGTTGGATGAAGGCCACGTGGCGAGATCAGACTACAGGACCTAACCGTTCGATGCAGACAACGTGGTGAAATCTAAACCGTTGGATATAGCCATTGGATAGTTGCCACGTGGTGAGGTCTTGAGCGTTTGATGTGGTCGTTGGATAGTTTCCAAGTGTCAAAAATCAGACGAGCCGATTATCCGACCGTACTACAAAAATGGTACAGTTCCTGCACGATCCTAGCGTTGGGTATCTGCCACTTGGAAATTGCATAGCATCATGATCCGACTTCTTTTGTGGACACGAGTACATGACCTGCAGTTTTTCCGTTAAACTTTTAGCTAATCTGTTGGGGCAGGGACGGAGGGAGTTTTGCACAGAAATCGCCACCATATCGTCAATGGATCTCTTGATATATGGTTGTTCAGCTCAGAGAAGCGGCTGGATTGGGAAAATAGATATTGTGTACTTGCACGAGGAGTCCAGAATTTCTACTCTGCATCTGGATGTAAAACTTCAGAACATTCTACTGGACTATTTTTTTACGTAAATTATTAATTTTTAATTATTATATATATATATATATATATTATTTTTATTATTTTTTTTCCCAATTATTTTATTATTTTTATGGTTTTTCCAATTCTTGTTATTGTACATGATTTGGTTGTAAATTGTGGAGAATAATTATTTTTGTTTTTAAATTATTAATTTTTATTAATTTGTATGAAGTAATTTGAATATTTATTTTCCAAAAAAGAAAAAGTTCATAATGATTTTAATTTTTTTTTTTTTTTTGTGTGTTTGTATAATTTTATGTTGTTTAAGACTTTATTTATTTATTTGGGCTAACTTAATTTTCTCTAAATCAATTTGTATATCTCTTTTCAATTAAATGTGATAATACTCTCAACATTTGTATTAATTAGTTCTTTTATTTCATAGATTTATCATTTTGATCCTTGAATTTTTAAAATTTGTTTTGGAATTTAAGATGTTTAACTTTTATTGTACCTAACTATATAAATTTGTTTGAACTAAAAGTATAATAAACTTGTTTTAATTTTCTTACCTTTCATTTGATAGTAATCTACAAGAGTCTTTCCATCTTCAAGTTGCTTCCCTAGAAAGACCAACCTATGTTGATATGGAGGTATTCCCTTTACCCTGAATCTTTTCCTTGACATTGCTAATTGTGTCAAAACTTTCAACTTCAAGTGATATTACTCCCAATCAAAGTCTTAAAAACAATTTACATACCACCATGCAACCGAAGAACAAGGTGGACCATCTATTCCTTGTGAATATTTTATATGAAAAAATCCTTCCATGTTCAAGTTGCTTCCCAAAAAAGATCAATGGTGTCCAAGCTCTCCACCTCAAAAGAATGTTTTTGCCACTGTGAAATCATGTGATGATGTTCAGTGATTATCGAAAAATATCTGAGTGTTAGGTATGGACCTCCCAAGCTGTAGTGAGAACTTGGGTGTCTAATAAGCATACAATTACAATTGATCCCTAAGCTTCGTGATCTCAAAAATGTTGTTGATCATCTTTGATGAGATTTCGTGGATGTCTCCTTATTCTCTACCTTTCACGCCCAATGTTATGTTGAAATCTCCCTATCCCCAACACCTAGATCAATTACTACCTTATGTTTTTCCGTGCTGATAATTAAATTACAACACACAAAAAAAAATATACCGACTGGAAATAAATAAAACAACGAAAGCAATTTGGAAACCAAAATTCACAGATGCACACAAAAAAAGTCTTC
This sequence comes from Picea sitchensis, assembly GCA_010110895.2. Taxonomy (NCBI): domain Eukaryota; kingdom Viridiplantae; phylum Streptophyta; class Pinopsida; order Pinales; family Pinaceae; genus Picea; species Picea sitchensis. The sequence continues at coordinate 262,378 of SNQJ01S0002286.1, forward strand.
CTTTCAAGTCATCTTTTCATTAGATAATGATTCCAAGCTTACAAGGGCTCCCTTACTAGGAAAATGACTCACTGAGGAAAAATACAAATACAACAAACTTGGCGACTCAATCCCTCAAAAAACCCTTTGATAATTTGTTCTTGATCTGTCTGTTGTACACTCAAATCTTTACAAGATTTTCTTACTGGTCATTAGATGTGCATGATCTACCTGTTGGTACCTTAGATTTGCTAGATCTGCTTGCTGATACCTCATATCTGCACTAGATTTTTCCACTAGTACTTCAACTTTGCACTAGATATATATGTTGGTACCTCAGATTTGTTGGATCTGCTTATTGTGCCGGTACCTCAGATCTGCTAGATCTACCCGATGGTACTTGATGCAGGAGCATCACTCCACCTCATCAAATGCGTCAATGGACAATGTATCAACTCACTAGGAGGGAGCGGATCCCAAAGAAGGATGCACCAATCCTCTCAAATTTTGAGCATAAATTAAAAATTCAATGCAATTTAAGTTTAAAGGCTCAAGGATTGCCGAGCTTGTGTGTATTGTAGGTCCGATTTAGATTAGATGTTTCTTAAATGTAATTGAATGTAAATTAATTTGGGTAGCTGGAGGGAAGGCTCGAGGAGCCCCTCTTTTGTAAAAAGATATTTGTATCAAAAATTCATGAGGGAGTTAGTGGATGAGAATAGGAGACGAGAAGAGTTGAAGACTCTATTGCAGTCCAACTTTGTAAACATTTGTACAGAAGCATTTAAATACTAATATAAACATAAATTTTTTCTGCATATGAATTTTTGTGTATTTATCTATGTGATGAATGCTCATTTTATGAATGTTTATTGTGTGTTCATGAGTGCTGCTGGTGCATGTGTGTTTCCTTTTGTAGGAATGGGATATAAATTCTCTATCGGTAGATTCTCAGTAGTTTTGGGATCTTAGGCTTGTGCAAGGAGTGCACACCAGAGTAATTGAAATACTTTGTGAAACCAGTGCAAGGAGTGCACTTGAACTCTATTTCGAGTTCAAAGAAGAGCGTGCCAGGTGCGCACACCATAATCATTCTCAAACTCATAAGAGAGAAATTGTGCAATGAATGTGCATCAGAGTTGTTGAACACTCTGAGGAATATAGTGAAAGAGAAGGCACACTAGAGTTACTAAACACTCTAAGGAAGAAGGTTCTGCAAGGAGTGCATTGAGCAGGCACAAGGAGTGCACAAGAAATCTATTTTGAGTTCTATGAGAAGATTGCCAAGAGGGAACACCAGAAGGTAAAGGTCAGGGGGATAAATACAAGTTTGCATAGAGAGTGCAAGGCATGTGCAAGCACCATTTCAAAATTCAAAGCTCAAGAGAGTTAGTGCAAGTGTGCACAGAAACCTTGCAAGGTGTGCAGAGGTTAAGGACCTTTTAAGGGTCATATTTTGGGAGAAAGCGCAAGAAGCGCGTAGGAATATTTTCAGAAAAATATTCAAGTCTGAAGTCTCTAGAATTTCAGAGGGTGTAGGAAGAGTGCCAAAGGTCAATTTTTTCAAGTGACAAATCTCAGGAGGGAGAACACGAGTGCCAACAGGGTGTGAGAAACCATCTGGAGGAACAAAGGGCCGAGACCCTTTGAACTTTAATCATTTCAAGCTTAGGAGGTGCAATGTGAGAAAAGGCCAATCAAACAACCTTTCTCGAGGAGATCAAGGGCCATAGCCTTTGAATTTTATCAAAGAATCCTTCACTAGAAGGAAAACACAGACAACAAAGGAGGAGGAAGCTAGAGGAGCCGTTGGATCGACCGCGGGAGAAGATCTCAACCATTGGATCAAAGTCCATATGGAAGGAGGAGCACACAGAGGAGAAGGAAAAATCTTGTCCATTGGATCAAGGTGCAAGGATATACATCCATTTGATCCAGGTAAGTAGTGCATGTTTTAAGCCTGGAAGTCCTTCAGACTTTGTGAATTCAGAGTGTTTCATGTTTGGGTGTAGAGGGGACAAGTTTCCCAAAGTCCCAAATCCTAGAGTGGATCTGGGTTGTCTAAACTGAGGTAACCAGTCAGATAACACAATTGACAAGTTTCTTGAAGTCCCAAAGCCCATAATATCTCGCGGTTCAAAGATCTTGTACTTTGGAGAAAGTGGATTATAGGTTTTGAGGGTTTCAAGTCTCTTGAAGCTTCGAAGAGTAGAGTGCATCCAGTTCGTCGGTGATAAGGCCATGTGGCACTAGATATGAGAGTTATGGAGGTCCAACACTCGAGAGGAATTATATTGAGGTGATTCGAGAGCTCCCGAAGGGTCAGGAGCCGTAGTAAATATTGACCGTTGATCGAGCAAGGACACATGGAGAAGATCTTCCACTTCCTTAGTTTAGGGTTTCGGGAGAACAAGGTGTAGTGTTTGGGAGGATTCCCAGAGGCTTGAAGGGTAGAGTTCATCACAATTTTCCACTAGAGGAGGACATGTGGCAATAGATCTGAAGTCCAAAGGGTTGGAATTATTAGCAGTCGGGAAGGCCCGAAGGCCGGAGTCCCGAAGAAGATCTCGTACGTTCAAATGTGAGGGACAAGTGGAGGTAAGATATTTCCTCTACTGATTCAACATTTGACAAAATTGCAGTTTGCAGAAGCGAGGACTCCCGAAGCTTCGGAGTCCTAGAGCTCATCGTAATTGTAGATCTCAGTGGGGATTCTGAGCCATTGATACAAAAAGTAATTTGGCGCTTCGAAAATTTTCTATTCGGGAGGAACGCGTTTCCTGTCTATTAAAAATCCCGAAGTCTGGAAGATTCGAAGCCCAGAGCGTGGAGTGGACAGGAGCTATCGATTTGGAGGGAGAATATGAGTCATCTAATCTAGTCCGGGGTTTGGTGCTTCGGGAGAATAAGGTGTTGGAGTGGGAAGAATTGTCGAAGAGCAATTTACCGAAGTCAATCCTCACCGTAGGTTGGTGGGGGATGCTGTGAGCCATTGATCCTTGCTATGGCCTGAAACTCCTCTAGTTCAAGTGGTCAAAACAATTGAAGTGATATTCTTTTGAATCTCTTAGATCCTGAAGTGAACAAAGCTCTGAATTAAGGTGCGTTGTTAGGCACCTTGTTTTGAGCTCGTTGTCATATGCTAGTTTCGACCGTAGCAAAGGAGCTAGGGCTCGAATTTGGTTTTTAAGGATAAAGGGATTATATAAAGTGCCCAAGGGGTTTGGATGTGTCGGACCTGCACACAAGGAGAGACAATGGCATGTGGTAAGTAATTTTTGGGGCTCAACAAGGGCCCGAGAGACAATTCGACTCCTTGATTTTGAACGATCCTAGACCGGGTGGTTACACGGGCCCCAGGAATAGGCAGGGCTCTGCATCAATACCTTTGATATGCACTAGATATGTCCTCTAGTACCTCATATCTTCTATATTTTTCCACTGGTACCTCAGATCTCCTAGATTTTCCCGTTGGTACTTTATATCTGCACTAGATCTTTCTGTTGGTACCTCATATTTTCTATATCTTTCCATTGGTACCTCATATCTACTAGATATACCTGCTGGTCTCTCAGATCTGCACTAGATTTGTTTGTTGGTACCTCAGATCTATTATATCTACCTACTAGTATATCAGATCTATGCTAGATCTGTCTATTGGTACCTCAACTCAACCTTTGCACTTTCTTCCTTTGGACTTGACTTCTAGATGAAAGTCCTTCTTCACCTTTTCTGAGATCCCCTTGAATCATAGTCCTTTGTGACTCAATTACTTGAGAAAAAGTCTTCCTTTTCTCTCCATGTGTGATCACCTTGAGTGACAGTCCTTCATGACTCAAGCACTTGAGAAAAAGTCATTTTCTCTTCAAGTGGTGTTTTTCTCCTTCACCTAGCCTTGCTTTTATAATCTTGAGTTATGATCGAATCAAACATAACCCTAATATCCAAAGTGATTAACGATTGATATTAGATCTCACCTCACTTGAGATCAATGACTAAGATTCATTTAATTCATTGATGCTAATAACTTTTGCATTTCATTAAATTAAACTCACTTTAATTATTAAAAACACTTTAATTTAATAATTCCTTTAATTAAAGTAAATTACTAAGGTTGAAGGATTTGGACGACTTTGACATGTCTAGACACTTACACCCGTGCGGAAGTACCTGTCCGATGCTACAAGCGTCAACATGTTATGAATGTCCGAGGTGTGTTTCAATTGGATACTAATCTGTCATTATTGTTTAGGATAATCCCTCTTAACATCAGGTCACCACGAGGATACAAAAACTACTCTTTTTTTGTACAATTTTCTTTGCCTATAATTTCTTTGGGTTCCTTCTTAAATGCCAGTCATTACAAGTTACATTATTCCCCACGTTGTTTGCCCACATTCTTGTTATGCCTCTTGTTGGCCAACCCAGATTCTTTGGGAAACAAAACCAATGTTTATGGCATTTGTTTAACCATTGAATAACAATAACAAAGGAAACAGTACAACAAAGCACCAATAATCACATGAAGAGTACATTAGTTGCAGATTAATCACTTTCTTCCATTACTTTCAAAGTTGACCGTTGACTGGATTATTAGTAGTTTCTTTACCACAGTTGGTTCTCACACATTTTGTGTCATTATTCCTACTGGATATATGTAATATTCAAGTATCATCCAACTACCAAGCCTAAATGTTAACCAACTATTGTTGGTTTTATTTTGCCTTTATATAAAACTACAATATTCTATTCTAATTTTCATTAATGATTTTTATTAATCATCAATGGGAATTTTCGATTCATGGAGACACCTTGGTGGTTTTGTCTTGACGGAGTTATACAAATAGTGTCATATTCTATAGGCTCAATCCAATGAAGTCGAAGTTGGTGTGCATCTTATATTGCATCAAGGCACATGCTTTTCTTTAAATTCTTTGCAGGAGTGTCCTGAAGTTGAAAGAATGTTTTTAATTGAAACCATGCATGTTTTGAGATTTTAAGAAATAAGAATGGATGCTAATGTGATATATGCCTTTGTATTAGGTTGAATATGAGGACACACCTCAATAAAAAACTACATATCACTAAGCGAGTATCAAAATTTCTTCCATAAGTATTTGGACATGTTAGAAATCTTCTGGATGTTGAAATTCTCATGTGACAGTACATTCAAAAACTTGTTTGTTCCTTCTCTACTCTAATGCTGACTATTATTTGGGTAAAGAGATGTTTCTAGTCCAGTTGAAGGGAGTTATGTTACTTGCCAGTTAGAGGAAGTTGATTGGTAAAGATGTTAAAAAACTGAGCGTGCTTATGGAAATTATAATTTTCTTTGTTAATATCATTTTTTGATTTAGGGTATTTATAGAAGGATATGATGTTTATGTATAACCTAAAGGTTGTTGATATTGAACATGATATTAGTTTATGTATAACCTAAAGGTTGTTGATATTGAACATGATATTATAAAGGGGGGTTGAAAAGGGAATTATCATTTGTATTTGTTACTTTATGGATCTAATATGATGTGTCACACCCCTATTAATGGTAAAGGAATTGAGGCAACATAGAAACTATCAACCCTGTCACTAACCTGTTGATGGTATGTAGAATGATAGTAGAAAGAGTTGGTTGTATTGGCATTTGGTTTATGGAATCTTGGGAGCAATACATAATTTGACAAATTTTCTCTACAAGCACTAATACTATCTATGGTCAACTTTTTTTTCTTTGATAATATACATCATTAATTTGATACACGTCTACCAGAAACCTAAGAAGAAAATAGTGCAAAAAACCTCAAAAATATTAATAAAAAACCCCTAAAAAAGATACAAATTTAAACTAAATAACCAAATTCTCAAAGAATGAATTCTTTTTTCTTATTTATTACATGCTCGTAGGCTGAAATTCATTTAAAATTTAGAAAAAAAATGCATATTTTTAATATTTATGAGATGTAAACTTTCATATTGGATTTTTTCTGCTATACTTTTTTTCCAGTAATTCAAATCACATTTAAATTTGTGTATGTATTCAAATATTTCTACTTTGTATTCAAATAATTATAGGACTCTATGGGTAGATTCATGAGTCACCGAGCTTGTGTGACTCTCCACCTTAGATGGGTGGGTTTGAATGAGACATGTGTTGGGATGATGGAGAGATTGTGGATCGATGATAAACACTTAATAAAACCCTAATCCAACATAAACCTTAAATATAAATATCACACAAAGAAGAGAAGTGAACCCATGAATGAGAGAACAAGAGATATGGTGTCCTTAGGAAAATGAATCAATCACTAAAGAATCCAAAATGATGCAACAAAATACTTGTAAGGTGTTTATTTATACACAACTTATGAAGTGGTGTTCCTTCCCCATATTGAGCTATTATGGGTCATATAGTTTGCCTAGTCGACGCAACCAATCTAGAATAATATATATATATAATTTGACTAGGTTGACTATTAAACCATAACCTAGTAACACAATAATCAATGCTGAGGGTGCTTAGCCATAAAATCAAGTAACCAGAAGTGAATATTACCATCATTTCAACATCCCCCCTACTTTAAGTATGGGGTAATGGAGAAATATGATAAAGTACAAAAAGAGTGGGCATACCATCTCAATAAAGGGACACCGGTAGTTGTAATATAACAATGGGTTTTTGATGACCCAACTCAATACAAATGTGGAAGGGTTATGAATACTCAACTCTTGAAGAAATTCCATCATTAACTTACTCAACATCCGGGGGAATATGGTTTTGATCTGTCCATTTGATAAAGAAGAATTGTAAATATGCATAAATGTTGAATTATATAGCTTTGGAAGCTATTTTACCTATTGTAACTAACCATGTAAATAAAGTTTTGATATAGTGTTAACTTTATGTCAAGAATCCAACACATGACAAGTGTCAACCTTATGCCAAGACAACCATATGCCATCTGTCAACCTCATAGAACCTCTAAGAGGGATTCTTAGGGTGGTTGTAGTGGCCAACTTAGGGAGGATGCTTAAGAGGGTTGCTTATGGAGGTTGGAGTGGATAGCTTAGGAGGGATGCTTAGGGTGGTGGTATGGCAACTATTATACAACTGTCATACAATCCTAAGACAACAATTTAGGGAAGCCTCTAGAATATACAAAGGAAGTGAGCTTTGGGAGCATTAGGAGGTGGCTCTTGGGAGATTTAGGAGGAGACTCTTGGAAGCCAAAGGAGGGTAGGTATGACAATTTTTATACAACTATCATACATTAATAGAGGGTTTCTTAGGGCATCCAAACCAACCTATAAAAAGGGGCATTCACTTAATATTTGGATACCTTTGTTTTCTTGGAGTCTTCTGCTGAGGCAAGGCATCTATTTGCTAAAGTATTTTTCTAGTATATGACTAATATCTACTGGAATCTTCCGCTGGTATATGGTTTCTAGTTGTTGGAGTCTTCTGCTGGTATATGGCAGCTAGTTGTTGAAGTATATTGCTGATACAAGCACTCTATTATTACTGAAGTATTTTGTTGTTCCTTGCTGATATAAGGATGCTACAAATACTGTGTTAAATCCGCCATAAGTCTGCTACAAAAAGAAGGAAAGTTGGTTATCTTTTGGTGATTTTGTCAAGATGTTATTGTAAGTGCTACTTCAACTATTTATGAAGTTTGTAAGTGTTGAAACAGATGTATTGTTTCATCCCTCTGAGTCCTAGCTAGTTACCCTAAAGTCTTGTACCGGTATTGTACTTTGTTGAAGAATCTAAAGATGAGTTTTGGCTGGGTTTTCTACCCCAAGAGGGTTTCTCAGGGTATACTTGTGTTCTCTCTGTGATTGTATCACTTTCAATGATCCTCATATATGCAGAGGTATTGGTATGTTGGTTGTATGGTGTAAATTTTTTAAATTTACCTACATGCATCAATTTTTCAACATGGTATCAGAGATTCCATGAAAGAATCCATTTCTATAGAGAGTTATTAGATTTGTGAAGGAGACTACAATATTTCAGTTTTTTGAAGGAAGTAAAAAACAAGGATAAGATGATGTGAAGAACTAAGCTTGATGAGAAAATTGAGGGACCCGATAACTTCAGAGCATGGAAGTGAAGAATATCCCTTGTTCTCGAAGAAAATGTCTTATCATATTATGTTATGGAAGAGGTTGTAGAACCCGAGGAAGAAGAAACTAAAGGTAAGTACATGAAGAATATAATAAGGGAAAAGAGAATAATTGCATATTCTACAAAAGACCATCTTATTCCTCATGTATCATCATTGAAGAATCCCAAAGAGATGTTTGATGCTCTATATCATCTATATGAAGGAAGGAGCATAAACATGAAGATGGCTTTGAGGACTCAACTCAGAAATGTAAAGATGCAGAAGTATGAATCTATTCATGCCTTATTTACAAGAATTTCTCATATTAATGAACAAATTATAGCTATCAGTGACTCAGTTGAAGAAGCTGAGTTAGTAATGACTACTCTGAATGGACTTTTGACGTCATGAAACTCTTTCATAAGAGGAATCTATTCAAGAAGTAAGTTAACAAAGTTTAACAGGCTGTGGGAAGATTGTGTCCAAGAAGAAGCAAGACTGGGAGAAAAAGAAGAAGAACTAAGTGATGATAATGATCAAGATCTTCCAACCCATTTCAGCAAAGAAATAAAAACAAGGAAAATCATCCTCCACAAAAGAAGTTTCAGAAATTTGAGAAAGGTAAGAGAGACTATTCTAAACTCAAATTTTTCTGTTGTGAAAAGATGAGAAATCTTTCCAGAGATTGTCCTCTCATAAAAGAGGTCAAAGAAAGGAGGAAAAAAAATACATCATGCTCATATTGCTAAAGATGATGAAATTGTTTTCAAGAGAGAAGAAAAAGAAGATTCAGATGAAGAATATGTTTTGGTGGTAGCTCTTACTAATTTAGTAAATTATGATGATGAAACATGGCTTGTGGATAGTGGTGCCTCCAAGCACATGACAGATTTTAAAGACACTCTTTCAAATCTGACTAAGAAATATTCTTCTCATCAGGTGAGACTGGGTGATAACTCTTCCGATCCTATTAAGGGAATAGGGAACGATTTTTACAACTTAGATTCAGGAAAACATTTGAAAATGGAAATTTATTTATATGTACCTAGTTTGCAAAAGAACCTCTTATCTATTTCAGGATTGGAAGAGAAAGGATTCCGAGTAGCTTTTGTCGATGGCCAAGTTGTTATGCGGCCGAGAAGAAAGAATATTGATGATGCTATTATAATTGGTATACATGAATATGGGTTATACAAGTTAAAAGGAAAGGAAGATCAAGCCTTAGTACACAGTACTATAAACCCATGTGAATTGTGGCATAGAAGGTTCGCTCATATTCACTATAAATTCTTGCTAGTTGTTAGCAAGATGCTGAAAGGCATTCCAGAAATTCAAGTGTTCCACGATGGTGTGTGAAAAGGATGTGCACAAGGAAATAATGTGAAAAATATTTTTCCAAGAAGTGAAATTAAATCAAAAGGAGTTATGGATCTAATTCATTCAGATGTGTGTGGACCTATGCCACCCACTTCATTCAACGAATATGTTTACTATGTTTCTTTTATTGATGACTTTTTCTTGCAAAAATTAGATTTCTTTCTTAAAGAATAAAGATGAAGTCTTTAGTAAGTTTAAGGAATTTAAATCTCTCATTGAAAATATTTCTGAGAGAAAAATAAAGGTTTTAAGATCTGATAACGGAGGAAAATTCACATCTAGTGAATTCAAGGAATTATGTAGAGAAGCTGGGATTAAGAGGGAGATTTCTACTCCATACAATCCTCAACAAAATGGTGTTACAGAAAGAAATAAACGATCAATTATGTGATAAATTAAATCCGTGATTCATGATCAAGACTTATCAATGTACCTTTGGGAAGAAGCAACAAGGACTGTTGTATATGTATAGAGAATGAGTCCTCATAAAGTTCTTAAAAATAAAACTCCAGAAGAAGTGTTTTCTAGAGAAGTTCCATAGGTTAGTCATCTACGGATATTTGGTTGTCCAGTCACCAGTGTATATTCATATTCCAAAGGACAAAATTACAAAAGGACAAAGTTGGATCCTTCAGGTAAGAAGGGTATATTTGTTGAATACAACAAAACATCAAAGGAATATAGAGTATATGTCCCTAGATACAAAAAGATTGAGAACGATGATCATGTGATCTTACTATTGTATGTGGATGATATGTTTCTAATAGGAAATGAAAATATCATCACTTATTGCAAGAAGAATCTTGCTTTAAAAATAAAAATGAAAGATCTGGGTCAGATGCACTATTTCCTAGGTCTGGAATGTGGCAGAATCTCGGTGAGATTTGTCTTAGTCAAGGAAAATGTTATGTGGAAATTATAAAGAGATTTGGAATGATGGATTGTAAATCCATGACTACACCTATGACGACAATTCCAAAGTTATTATATGATACTTCATTAGAGATAGTGGATTCCATTTTGTATAGGCAAATGGTTGGTTCGTTGATGTATTTAACGAACACAAGGCCAACCATATGTTTTGATGTGAACACTTTAAGTAAGTACATGGTTGAACCTAGACACGTTCATTTGATCACAACATAACATGTGATGAGATACTTGAAAGGTACAATTGAGTATGGTATCAAGTATGATGCATATTGCGAGCCCATACTACATAGATACTCTGATTCAGATTTGGCTGGTACTGTCACTTATCGTAAGAGTACTTCAAGATGTTGTTTTATCTTGGGATCAGGTATGATCTCATGGTTTAGTAGGAATCAAAGTGGTGTTTCACTTAGTACAACTGAGGCATACTATATGGCAACATGTTATCATGTATTGAAGTTGTATGGCTACAAAAATTACTTTCAAGATTATTTGATATTGAGTTAGATGATACTAGTATTTGTTGTGGCAATCAGATTTGCATAATGTTGTCAATGAACCTCGTGTTTCATGAAAAATCAAAGCATATTGGAATAAAGTATCATTTAATCCATGATGTGGTATAAAAGGGAGCAATGGATCTTCATTATGTGGCTACCAATGAGCACATTGCAGATGTGATAACCAAACCTTCATCAAAGATGAAGTTTGAGTACTTTAGAGACAGACTTGGACTGGTCCCTCATAAGAGGGAGTGAGGAGTTTCCTATGGGATTCTGGTGACAGTAGCAGGGAAAGTCATTTACAAGTAGGATGTGGGTTATTCTATTTTATTCTTATCCAGTATGAATAAGGACTGCCTCTAAGATTACTCATCTAACATGAAAAAGGACTGGCTCTAAGATTACTCATCCAGCATGGAAAAGGAATTGCACTGAGTAAGATAGTTCTTGGTCAACTGTATAACTTCCTCTAGCATATGGCTAGTAGGACAGTTCTTGGTGAAATACACAAACATTTCTTGGTGAACTGAGTGAGTACAAATCTTGTAATAACATCAATGTGCTCACCAGAGATGCTACTGATCCCAATGCTAACTATGGATACAAAAATTATCTTGATGAACATATTATACATGGATAAATAAGTCAATAGACAAGTAAATACAAATGGATGTAACAATTGGTACTAGGAAAATACCTTCTTTTCTAAGAGGGAGTGTTGAATTATATAGATTTGGAATTTATTTTCCCTATTGTAACTAACCATGTAAATAAAGTTTTGATATAGTGCTAACTTTAAGTCAATCATTAAACATGTGACAAGTGTCAACCTTATGGAAAGACAACCATATGCCATGTGTCAAACTCATATCACCTCTAAGAGGGTTGCTTAGGGCGGTTGTAGTGGCCATCTTAGGGAGGCTGTTGAAGAGGGATGCTTAGTGCGCTTGGAGTGGCCAGCTTAGGGGACCTGCTTAGGGTGGTGGTATGGCAACTGTTATACAACTGTCATACAACCCTAAGACAAAAATTTAGGGTAGCCTCTAGAAGAGAAAAAGGAAGTGACCTTTGGGAGCATTAGGAGGTGGCTCTTGGGAGCTTTAGGTGGTGACTCTTGGCAACCAAAGGAGGGAATGTATGAAAACTATTATACAATTGTCATACATTCATAGGGTGTTCCTTAGGGAAGCCAAACCAACCTATACAAAGTGGAATTCACTTAACATTTGGATACTTTTGTTTTGCTGGAGTCTTCTGCTGAGGAAAGGCATCTATTTTTTGAAGTATTTTGCTGATATATGATTGATATCTACTGGAATATTTTGTTGTTATATGGTTGCTAGTTGCTGGAGTATTATGTTGGTATATGGCAGCTAGTTGTTGAAGTATATTGCTGATACACATACTCTATTCTTGTTTACGTCTTCTATTTTTCCTTGCTGATATAAGGATGCTACAAATACCATGTTAAAGTTTCCATAAGTCTGCTACAACAAGAAGGAAAGTCATTTATCTTTTGGTGATTTTGTCAAACTATTATTGTTAGTGTTAGTTCATCTATTTGTGAAGTTTTTAAGTGCTGAAACAAAGGTATTGTTTTAGCCCTCTAAGTCCTAGCTAGTTACTCTTAAGTCTTGTACTGGTATTATACTTTGTTGAAGAATCTAAAGAGAATTTTTGGTTGGATTTTCTATCCCAAGAGGGTTTCTCAGGGTATACTTGTGTTCTCTCTATGATTATGTCACTTTCAATGATCCTCATATATGAAGATGTATTGGTATGTTGGTTGTATGCTGTAAATTTTTTAAATTTATCTACATGCATCATTTTTTCAACAATAAATATAAGAGAGGAAATGGATAAAGTGAGTGGGCATACCCAACTAAATGAAGATTTAGCCATCCTTGGAAAAAGAGAGTGAGTTTGTGATGACCCAACTCAATACAAAATTGGACCCAATAATTTTCTAGAAGAATCCTACCACCAAACTACTCATTTGTTGGAAGATACTAGAAACGACTTGCTCGTCTAATGGAGGAGTGTTGGAAGACATATCCCAACCATACTGCATATCTAGTGGAAGAATAGTGCCCCTAATTTGTCCATACGAAGTGTCGGAAGGAACTTCCTGCAAGAGAGAAGAGATGGAAGTACCTAACTCAAATAAGATTAATGTTGTTGGAATGAGAGTAGGAAGACCCAAATCCATATATATTAAAGAGATTGGACACCAATGGGAATGATAAAAAACAATAGGGGAGTGGGTGTTTAAATTCCCAACAAAGATACACTTGAGAGAGCATAGTTGAAAATAAATCTCAAATATACTTTGAGATCTTCAACACAACCGTAAAAACTTGAATACAACAGGAGTGTGGGTGTGTAAATACCCAACACATATGCATATAAGAGAAAACGAATCAAAATGAATCTCAAGTATAATATGAGAGTGGGTTTATAAATATCCAGTGCCTAAAAAAGAGTGTCCATGGACAAAATATAGAATATAGGTAATGGAAAAACAAGAGAGAGTTGGTGTGTGGATAACCAACTTGAAAAGATGGTCATCCGTAGTTGAAAAGAAGTGAGGGTCAATGAATACCTATCTCAACATAGGGTCGACCATAAACACAACATCATTCCTGAATATGGATAGGAGGTCATGAAGAGAAAACATTAGATCACACATTTCCCCCTTAATGTTGAATGCAGGCCATCAAAAAATAAAACTTGTTCAAAATAACATAGTACCAATATTGACATGGTTTTACAACTCGGTAAAGGGGGGATTCTGACTGAAGTTTGAAACAAAGAGCCACTAAAGTATGTTTATCAACTGAAGGAGAACCAAGCAGAAAAAGTTGTTCATGAGATTGACATTGCCACTAAAAGTACATCCCAGAGAAACCAAGATCATAGTGGGGAAGGACAAGATCCATGTGAAACATTGAAAGATACTCCATATAGTATGTCCAATAAGGACAAATAACATAGCATATAATACAAAGGTCCACACAATCAAGTTGATCCATTGGGAAAATATGAAATCCGTAGAGTCATGAATAAAGTAGAGTGGGACAAACCTTGTGGACCCATGAGTAGGCATTGCATTAGAGGAGATGAAAGGGGCCTTCCTTTGCAAAAAAATGTGCATAGGATTTTTAAGAGTCATTATGAATCACCATCAGATGTTGAGGAGTAAGCCTCACATCACTGACCATAGCATCCAATAGAACAGTACCAATCCTTGGAATATAAAGGATGTTTCCAAATATGTTTGGATTCAATACCAATAATATCATCTTCTGAATTTGGTACAACCTGATTCACAAGTTACATTGTAGTATATGTGTCAAAGAAACAGTCCATCCGATCCAACAAAAGGAAGTCTCTGTGAAGACCCTTAGAAAACCCGATGAAGGAAACAAAAAGGGTTTGAAACCCTGCAATACAAGCTTATATAAAAAACCCGTAGTTCCACAACTCTTAGTGAAAATGCCAGTTGCTGATAGTCTCATAGATCAATTCAATAAACCCATAAAATTATGTTGCCACACAATCATTTGGATAAAATATGAGGCCCTAAAGAAGAAAATATGAACTTCTAGTTTTGTGATGATAGTTCCACCCGCAAAACGCCTCAGGAAAAACTATGAAAAACAAGATAAAACCACACAATATTTGCATTGTTCCAAAGAAAACAACAATTAATTTTGGTGGAAATAGAGAGAAAGATATGGTGTGCCTTAGAAGAGCACCGATCTATAAAAAGGAACCCCTTAAATTTGTCAAAAAAACCAAAAAAGGGGGCATTAGTGGCAAAGAGGGTAAATAACCTTTAAAAAATGTTGTTGTCTAGAAACATGGTTTAAAAAACCCTAGTTTCAGATCTGAAATAGCCTTTAAAAGTGCAATGTTCGGCTGAACAAAGGAGAAATGAGGAGAGAACTACCCTAAAAGGGGCACAACATTGCAAAAGATCCCCTTAAATCCTCTGAAAGGACAAAAACTGTTAAAGGAGGGTGCTAGTGAAGGAGGCCAAAAAATCCCTACAAAACTGTTACTTTCCCATTAAGAGTGATGAAAAATTCTAGTTTCAAACCTGAAACAACCCTAAAACAACACTGGATAGAGAAGGAAGTGTCCACACTACTCTGAAACCATGTTGGGATGATTAAGTGATTGTCGATCTATTATGAACACTTCAAAAAATTCTAATCCAACATTAACCTTGAACAAAAATACAATGTTCCATGGCAATACGTCCCCCAGGGTGGGGCACCCCCGCATGTTTACCACGCTTTCAAGATGGAGCACTTGGGGAAATGTTTCCCCATGTCCCCCTTTTTGGGGAGATGTGGGAATATGCAGGGAGAAATGTTTACCCAATGTGGGGGACAATTTTCCCCATAAGGGGTGTTATGGGCACCCCCCCCTTGAAAAGGGGGGCGTCTAGGCATCCCCCCTCGAAAAGGGAATAAAAAAATAAAAAAGAAAAAAAGAAAAATATTTTTATTTTTTTATTAATATAAGCATTCCTAATTCTACTTTAAACCTCAATTATCATTTGGCATATGATATACTAATATATCATATAATTTCTTTTTGAACGATGAATGGTGAATTTAAATCAATGTATCAATATTTTACTATTTTTGTTTC